>JARWAU010000144.1:0-123574 GCA_029958995.1 Bombus sonorus
TGTTTGGCCGACAATACCTCTATGTCCCCACGTGCCGGTCGGGAGATTGACAAAGTGTCTGCTTTGCGGTCATGTCGGCCCGGCAGGAGCCATTTTACCAAAAAGTAAAATGATATTCCAGCATTCGATTACAATTCGTCGAACCATTACGATTTCTATAAAGATATCCATAATTCGTAACTCTTGTTATCGAAATAACGCGGAAGAATTGTTTGGCCGACAATTCTCCTATGTCCCCTCGTGCCGGTCAGGAAATTGACAAAGTTTGATCTTTGCCGTCATGTCGGTCCGGCGGCAGTCATTTTATCAAAAAGTAAAATGATATCGTTGCATTCGATTACAATTCGTCGAACCATTACGATTTCTATAAAGATATCCATAATTCGTAACTCTTGTTATCGAAATAACGCGGAATAACTGTTTGGCCGACAATGCTTCTATGTCCCTACGTACCGGTCAGGAGATTGACGAAGTTTCAGCTCTGCGGTCATGTCGGTCCGGCGGGAGCCATTTTATCAAAAAGTAAAATGATTTCGCTGCATTCGGTTACAATTCATCGAACCATTACGATTTCTATAAAAACATCCATAATTCGTAACTCTTTTTGTCGAAATAACGCGGAAAAACTGTTTGGCCGACAATACCTCTATGTCCCCACGTTCCGGTCGGGAGATTGACAAAGTGTCTGCTTTGCGGTCATGTCGGCCCGGCGGGAGCCATTTTACCAAAAAGTAAAATGATATTCCAGCATTCGATTACAATTCGTCGAACCATTACGATTTCTATAAAGATATCCATAATTCGTAACTCTTGTTATCGAAATAACGCGGAAAAACTGTTTGGCCGACAATACCTATATGTCCCCACGTGCCGGTCAGGAGATTGACAAAGTGTCTGCTTTGCGGTCATGTCGGGCCGGCGGGAGCCATTTTACCAAAAAGTAAAATGATATTCCAGCATTCGATTACAATTCGTCGAACCATTACGATTTCTATAAAGATATCCATAATTCGTAACTCTTGTTATCGAAATAACGCGGAAAAATTGTTTGGCCGACAATTCTCCTATGTCCCCTCGTGCCGGTCAGGAAATTGACAAAGTTTGATCTTTGCCGTCATGTCGGTCCGGCGGCAGCCATTTTATCAAAAAGTAAAATGGTATCGTTGCATTCGGTTACAATTCATCGAACCATTACGATTTCTATAAAAACATCCATAATTCGTAACTCTTTTTGTCGAAATAACGCGGAAAAACTGTTTGGCCGACAATACCTCTATGTCCCCACGTTCCGGTCGGGAGATTGACAAAGTGTCTGCTTTGCGGTCATGTCGGCCCGGCGGGAGCCATTTTACCAAAAAGTAAAATGATATTCCAGCATTCGATTACAATTCGTCGAACCATTACGATTTCTATAAAGATATCCATAATTCGTAACTCTTGTTATCGAAATAACGCGGAATAACTGTTTGGCCGACAATACCTCTATGTCCCCACGTTCCGGTCGGCAGATTGACAAAGTGTCTGCTTTGCGGTCATGTCGGCCCGGCGGGAGCCATTTTACCAAAAAGTAAAATGATATTCCAGCATTCGATTACAATTCGTCGAACCATTACGATTTCTATAAAGATATCCATAATTCGTAACTCTTGTTATCGAAATAACGCGGAATAACTGTTTGGCCGACAATGCTTCTATGTCCCTACGTACCGGTCAGGAGATTGACGAAGTTTCAGCTTTGCGGTCATGTCGGTCCGGCGGGAGCCATTTTATCAAAAAGTAAAATGATTTCGCTGCATTCGGTTACAATTCATCGAACCATTACGATTTCTATAAAAACATCCATAATTCGTAACTCTATTTGTCGAAATAACGCGGAAAAACTGTTTGGCCGACAATACCTCTATGTCCCCACGTGCCGGTCGGGAGATTGACAAAGTGTCTGCTTTGCGGTCATGTCGGCCCGGCGAGAGCCATTTTACCAAAAAGTAAAATGATATTCCAGCATTCGATTACAATTCGTCGAACCATTACGATTTCTATAAAGATATCCATAATTCGTAACTCTTGTTATCGAAATAACGCGGAAAAATTGTTTGGCCGACAATTCTCCTATGTCCCCTCGTGCCGGTCAGGAAATTGACAAAGTTTGATCTTTGCCGTCATGTCGGTCCGGCGGCAGTCATTTTATCAAAAAGTAAAATGATATCGTTGCATTCGGTTACAATTCATCGAACCATTACGATTTCTATAAAAATATCCATAATTCGTAACTCTTGTTATCGAAATAACGCGGGATAACTGTTTGGCCGACAATGCTTCTATGTCCCTACGTACCGGTCGGGAGATTGACAAAGTGTCTGCTTTGCGGTCATGTCGGCCCGGCGGGAGCCATTTTACCAAAAAGTAAAATGATATTCCAGCATTCGATTACAATTCGTCGAACCAGTACGATTTCTATAAAGATATCCATAATTCGTAACTCTTGTTATCGAAATAACGCGGAAAAACTGTTTGGCCGACAATACCTCTATGTCCCCACGTGCCGGTCGGGAGATTGACAAAGTGTCTGCTTTGCGGTCATGTCGGCCCGGCAGGAGCCATTTTACCAAAAAGTAAAATGATATTCCAGCATTCGATTACAATTCGTCGAACCATTACGATTTCTATAAAGATATCCATAATTCGTAACTCTTGTTATCGAAATAACGCGGAAGAATTGTTTGGCCGACAATTCTCCTATGTCCCCTCGTGCCGGTCAGGAAGTTGACAAAGTTTGATCTTTGCCGTCATGTCGGTCCGGCGGCAGTCATTTTATCAAAAAGTAAAATGATATCGTTGCATTCGATTACAATTCGTCGAACCATTACGATTTCTATAAAAACATCCATAATTCGTAACTCTTCTTGTCGAAATAACGCGGAAAAACTGTTTGGCCGACAATACCTCTATGTCCCCACGTTCCGGTCGGGAGATTGACAAAGTGTCTGCCTTGCGGTCATGTCGGCCCGGCGGGAGCCATTTTACCAAAAAGTAAAATGATATTCCAGCATTCGATTACAATTCGTCGAACCATTACGATTTCTATAAAGATATCCATAATTCGTAACTCTTGTTATCGAAATAACGCGGAAAAACTGTTTGGCCGACAATACCTCTATGTCCCCACGTGCCGGTCGGGAGATTGACAAAGTGTCTGCTTTGCGGTCATGTCGGACCGGCGGGAACCATTTTACCAAAAAGTAAAATGATATTCCAGCATTCGATTACAATTCGTCGAACCATTACGATTTCTATAAAGATATCCATAATTCGTAACTCTTGTTATCGAAATAACGCGGAAAAACTGTTTGGCCGACAATACCTATATGTCCCCACGTGCCGGTCGGGAGATTGACAAAGTGTCTGCTTTGCGGTCATGTCGGCCCGGCGGGAGCCATTTTACCATAAAGTAAAATGATATTCCAGCATTCGATTACAATTCGTCGAACCATTACGATTTCTATAAAGATATCCATAATTCGTAACTCTTTTTGTCGAAATAACGCGGAAAAACTGTTTGGCCGACAATACCTCTATGTCCCCACGTGCCGGTCGGGAGATTGACAAAGTGTCTGCTTTGCGGTCATGTCGGCCCGGCGGGAGCCATTTTACCAAAAAGTAAAATGATATTCCAGCATTCGATTACAATTCGTCGAACCATTACGATTTCTATAAAGATATCCATAATTCGTAACTCTTGTTATCGAAATAACGCGGAAAAACTGTTTGGCCGACAATACCTATATGTCCCCACGTGCCGGTCGGGAGATTGACAAAGTGTCTGCTTTGCGGTCATGTCGGCCCGGCGGGAGCCATTTTACCAAAAAGTAAAATGATATTCCAGCATTCGATTACAATTCGTCGAACCATTACGATTTCTATAAAGATATCCATAATTCGTAACTCTTGTTATCGAAATAACGCGGAAAAATTGTTTGGCCGACAATTCTCCTATGTCCCCTCGTGCAGGTCAGGAAATTGACAAAGTTTGATCTTTGCCGTCATGTCGGTCCGGCGGGAGCCATTTTATCAAAAAGTAAAATGATATCGTTGCATTCGGTTACAATTCATCGAACCATTACGATTTCTATAAAAACATCCATAATTCGTAACTCTTGTTATCGAAATAACGCAGAATAACTGTTTGACCGACAATGCTTCTATGTCCCTACGTACCGGTCAGGAGATTGACGAAGTTTCAGCTTTGCGGTCATCGTCGGTCCGGCGGGAGCCATTTTATCAAAAAGTAAAATGATTTCGCTGCATTCGGTTACAATTCATCGAACCATTACGATTTCTATAAAAACATCCATAATTCGTAACTGTTGTTATCGAAATAACGCAGAATAACTGTTTGACCGACAATGCTTCTATGTCCCTACGTACCGGTCAGGAGATTGACGAAGTTTCATCTTTGCGGTCATCGTCGGTCCGGCGGGAGCCATTTTATCAAAAAGTAAAATGATTTCGCTGCATTCGGTTACGATTCATCGAACCATTACGTTTTCTATAAAAACATCCATAATTCGTAACTCTATTTGTCGAAATAACGCGGAAAAACTGTTTGGCCGACAATACCTCTATGTCCCCACGTGCCGGTCGGGAGATTGACAAAGTGTCTGCTTTGCGGTCATGTCGGCCCGGCGAGAGCCATTTTACCAAAAAGTAAAATGATATTCCAGCATTCGATTACAATTCGTCGAACCATTACGATTTCTATAAAGATATCCATAATTCGTAACTCTTGTTATCGAAATAACGCGGAAAAATTGTTTGGCCGACAATTCTCCTATGTCCCCTCGTGCCGGTCAGGAAATTGACAAAGTTTGATCTTTGCCGTCATGTCGGTCCGGCGGCAGTCATTTTATCAAAAAGTAAAATGATATCGTTGCATTCGGTTACAATTCATCGAACCATTACGATTTCTATAAAAATATCCATAATTCGTAACTCTTGTTATCGAAATAACGCGGGATAACTGTTTGGCCGACAATGCTTCTATGTCCCTACGTACCGGTCGGGAGATTGACAAAGTGTCTGCTTTGCGGTCATGTCGGCCCGGCGGGAGCCATTTTACCAAAAAGTAAAATGATATTCCAGCATTCGATTACAATTCGTCGAACCAGTACGATTTCTATAAAGATATCCATAATTCGTAACTCTTGTTATCGAAATAACGCGGAAAAACTGTTTGGCCGACAATACCTCTATGTCCCCACGTGCCGGTCGGGAGATTGACAAAGTGTCTGCTTTGCGGTCATGTCGGCCCGGCAGGAGCCATTTTACCAAAAAGTAAAATGATATTCCAGCATTCGATTACAATTCGTCGAACCATTACGATTTCTATAAAGATATCCATAATTCGTAACTCTTGTTATCGAAATAACGCGGAAGAATTGTTTGGCCGACAATTCTCCTATGTCCCCTCGTGCCGGTCAGGAAGTTGACAAAGTTTGATCTTTGCCGTCATGTCGGTCCGGCGGCAGTCATTTTATCAAAAAGTAAAATGATATCGTTGCATTCGATTACAATTCGTCGAACCATTACGATTTCTATAAAGATATCCATAATTCGTAACTCTTGTTATCGAAATAACGCGGAATAACTGTTTGGCCGACAATGCTTCTATGTCCCTACGTACCGGTCAGGAGATTGACGAAGTTTCAGCTCTGCGGTCATGCCGGTCCGGCGGGAGCCATTTTATCAAAAAGTAAAATGATTTCGCTGCATTCGGTTACAATTCATCGAACCATTACGATTTCTATAAAAACATCCATAATTCGTAACTCTTTTTGTCGAAATAACGCGGAAAAACTGTTTGGCCGACAATACCTCTATGTCCCCACGTTCCGGTCGGGAGATTGACAAAGTGTCTGCTTTGCGGTCATGTCGGCCCGGCGGGAGCCATTTTACCAAAAAGTAAAATGATATTCCAGCATTCGATTACAATTCGTCGAACCATTACGATTTCTATAAAAATATCCATAATTCGTAACTCTTGTTATCGAAATAACGCGGAAAAACTGTTTGGCCGACAATACCTATATGTCCCCACGTGCCGGTCGGGAGATTGACAAAGTGTCTGCTTTGCGGTCATGTCGGGCCGGCGGGAGCCATTTTACCAAAAAGTAAAATGATATTCCAGCATTCGATTACAATTCGTCGAACCATTACGATTTCTATAAAGATATCCATAATTCGTAACTCTTGTTATCGAAATAACGCGGAAAAATTGTTTGGCCGACAATTCTCCTATGTCCCCTCGTGCCGGTCAGGAAATTGACAAAGTTTGATCTTTGCCGTCATGTCGGTCCGGCGGCAGCCATTTTATCAAAAAGTAAAATGGTATCGTTGCATTCGGTTACAATTCATCGAACCATTACGATTTCTATAAAAACATCCATAATTCGTAACTCTTTTTGTCGAAATAACGCGGAAAAACTGTTTGGCCGACAATACCTCTATGTCCCCACGTTCCGGTCGGGAGATTGACAAAGTGTCTGCTTTGCGGTCATGTCGGCCCGGCGGGAGCCATTTTACCAAAAAGTAAAATGATATTCCAGCATTCGATTACAATTCGTCGAACCATTACGATTTCTATAAAGATATCCATAATTCGTAACTCTTGTTATCGAAATAACGCGGAATAACTGTTTGGCCGACAATACCTCTATGTCCCCACGTTCCGGTCGGCAGATTGACAAAGTGTCTGCTTTGCGGTCATGTCGGCCCGGCGGGAGCCATTTTACCAAAAAGTAAAATGATATTCCAGCATTCGATTACAATTCGTCGAACCATTACGATTTCTATAAAGATATCCATAATTCGTAACTCTTGTTATCGAAATAACGCGGAATAACTGTTTGGCCGACAATTCTCCTATGTCCCCTCGTGCCGGTCAGGAAATTGACAAAGTTTGATCTTTGCCGTCATGTCGGTCCGGCGGCAGTCATTTTATCAAAAAGTAAAATGATATCGTTGCATTCGGTTACAATTCATCGAACCATTACGATTTCTATAAAAATATCCATAATTCGTAACTCTTGTTATCGAAATAACGCGGAAAAATTGTTTGGCCGACAATTCTCCTATGTCCCCTCGTGCCGGTCAGGAAATTGACAAAGTTTGATCTTTGCGGTCATGTCGGTCCGGCGGGAGCCATTTTATCAAAAAGTAAAATGATTTCGCTGCATTCGGTTACAATTCATCGAACCATTACGATTTCTATAAAAACATCCATAATTCGTAACTCTTGTTATCGAAATAACGCAGAATAACTGTTTGACCGACAATGCTTCTATGTCCCTACGTACCGGTCAGGAGATTGACGAAGTTTCATCTTTGCGGTCATCGTCGGTCCGGCGGGAGCCATTTTATCAAAAAGTAAAATGATTTCGCTGCATTCGGTTACGATTCATCGAACCATTACGATTTCTATAAAAACATCCATAATTCGTAACTCTATTTGTCGAAATAACGCGGAAAAACTGTTTGGCCGACAATACCTCTATGTCCCCACGTGCCGGTCGGGAGATTGACAAAGTGTCTGCTTTGCGGTCATGTCGGCCCGGCGAGAGCCATTTTACCAAAAAGTAAAATGATATTCCAGCATTCGATTACAATTCGTCGAACCATTACGATTTCTATAAAGATATCCATAATTCGTAACTCTTGTTATCGAAATAACGCGGAAAAATTGTTTGGCCGACAATTCTCCTATGTCCCCTCGTGCCGGTCAGGAAATTGACAAAGTTTGATCTTTGCCGTCATGTCGGTCCGGCGGCAGTCATTTTATCAAAAAGTAAAATGATATCGTTGCATTCGGTTACAATTCATCGAACCATTACGATTTCTATAAAAATATCCATAATTCGTAACTCTTGTTATCGAAATAACGCGGGATAACTGTTTGGCCGACAATGCTTCTATGTCCCTACGTACCGGTCGGGAGATTGACAAAGTGTCTGCTTTGCGGTCATGTCGGCCCGGCGGGAGCCATTTTACCAAAAAGTAAAATGATATTCCAGCATTCGATTACAATTCGTCGAACCAGTACGATTTCTATAAAGATATCCATAATTCGTAACTCTTGTTATCGAAATAACGCGGAAAAACTGTTTGGCCGACAATACCTCTATGTCCCCACGTGCCGGTCGGGAGATTGACAAAGTGTCTGCTTTGCGGTCATGTCGGCCCGGCAGGAGCCATTTTACCAAAAAGTAAAATGATATTCCAGCATTCGATTACAATTCGTCGAACCATTACGATTTCTATAAAGATATCCATAATTCGTAACTCTTGTTATCGAAATAACGCGGAAGAATTGTTTGGCCGACAATTCTCCTATGTCCCCTCGTGCCGGTCAGGAAATTGACAAAGTTTGATCTTTGCCGTCATGTCGGTCCGGCGGCAGTCATTTTATCAAAAAGTAAAATGATATCGTTGCATTCGATTACAATTCGTCGAACCATTACGATTTCTATAAAGATATCCATAATTCGTAACTCTTGTTATCGAAATAACGCGGAATAACTGTTTGGCCGACAATGCTTCTATGTCCCTACGTACCGGTCAGGAGATTGACGAAGTTTCAGCTTTGCGGTCATGTCGGTCCGGCGGGAGCCATTTTATCAAAAAGTAAAATGATTTCGCTGCATTCGGTTACAATTCATCGAACCATTACGATTTCTATAAAATCATCCATAATTCGTAACTCTTTTTGTCGAAATAACGCGGAAAAACTGTTTGGCCGACAATACCTCTATGTCCCCACGTTCCGGTCGGGAGATTGACAAAGTGTCTGCTTTGCGGTCATGTCGGCCCGGCGGGAGCCATTTTACCAAAAAGTAAAATGATATTCCAGCATTCGATTACAATTCGTCGAACCATTACGATTTCTGTAAAAATATCCATAATTCGTAACTCTTGTTATCGAAATAACGCGGAAAAACTGTTTGGCCGACAATACCTATATGTCCCCACGTGCCGGTCGGGAGATTGACAAAGTGTCTGCTTTGCGGTCATGTCGGGCCGGCGGGAGCCATTTTACCAAAAAGTAAAATGATATTCCAGCATTCGATTACAATTCGTCGAACCATTACGATTTCTATAAAGATATCCATAATTCGTAACTCTTGTTATCGAAATAACGCGGAAAAATTGTTTGGCCGACAATTCTCCTATGTCCCCTCGTGCCGGTCAGGAAATTGACAAAGTTTGATCTTTGCCGTCATGTCGGTCCGGCGGCAGCCATTTTATCAAAAAGTAAAATGGTATCGTTGCATTCGGTTACAATTCATCGAACCATTACGATTTCTATAAAAACATCCATAATTCGTAACTCTTTTTGTCGAAATAACGCGGAAAAACTGTTTGGCCGACAATACCTCTATGTCCCCACGTTCCGGTCGGGAGATTGACAAAGTGTCTGCTTTGCGGTCATGTCGGCCCGGCGGGAGCCATTTTACCAAAAAGTAAAATGATATTCCAGCATTCGATTACAATTCGTCGAACCATTACGATTTCTATAAAAACATCCATAATTCGTAACTCTTTTTGTCGAAATAACGCGGAAAAACTGTTTGGCCGACAATACCTCTATGTCCCCACGTTCCGGTCGGGAGATTGACAAAGTGTCTGCTTTGCGGTCATGTCGGCCCGGCGGGAGCCATTTTACCAAAAAGTAAAATGATATTCCAGCATTCGATTACAATTCGTCGAACCATTACGATTTCTATAAAGATATCCATAATTCGTAACTCTTGTTATCGAAATAACGCGGAATAACTGTTTGGCCGACAATACCTCTATGTCCCCACGTTCCGGTCGGGAGATTGACAAAGTGTCTGCTTTGCGGTCATGTCGGCCCGGCGGGAGCCATTTTACCAAAAAGTAAAATGATATTCCAGCATTCGATTACAATTCGTCGAACCATTACGATTTCTATAAAGATATCCATAATTCGTAACTCTTGTTATCGAAATAACGCGGAAAAATTGTTTGGCCGACAATTCTCCTATGTCCCCTCGTGCCGGTCAGGAAATTGACAAAGTTTGATCTTTGCGGTCATGTCGGTCCGGCGGGAGCCATTTTATCAAAAAGTAAAATGATTTCGCTGCATTCGGTTACAATTCATCGAACCATTACGATTTCTATAAAAACATCCATAATTCGTAACTCTTGTTATCGAAATAACGCAGAATAACTGTTTGACCGACAATGCTTCTATGTCCCTACGTACCGGTCAGGAGATTGACGAAGTTTCATCTTTGCCGTCATGTCGGTCCGGCGGCAGCCATTTTATCAAAAAGTAAAATGGTGTCGTTGCATTCGGTTACAATTCATCGAACCATTACGATTTCTATAAAAACATCCATAATTCGTAACTCTTTTTGTCGAAATAACGCGGAAAAACTGTTTGGCCGACAATACCTCTATGTCCCCACGTTCCGGTCGGGAGATTGACAAAGTGTCTGCTTTGCGGTCATGTCGGCCCGGCGGGAGCCATTTTACCAAAAAGTAAAATGATATTCCAGCATTCGATTACAATTCGTCGAACCATTACGATTTCTATAAAGATATCCATAATTCGTAACTCTTGTTATCGAAATAACGCGGAATAACTGTTTGGCCGACAATACCTCTATGTCCCCGCGTTCCGGTCGGCAGATTGACAAAGTGTCTGCTTTGCGGTCATGTCGGCCCGGCGGGAGCCATTTTACCAAAAAGTAAAATGATATTCCAGCATTCGATTACAATTCGTCGAACCATTACGATTTCTATAAAGATATCCATAATTCGTAACTCTTGTTATCGAAATAACGCGGAATAACTGTTTGGCCGACAATGCTTCTATGTCCCTACGTACCGGTCAGGAGATTGACGAAGTTTCAGCTTTGCGGTCATGTCGGTCCGGCGGGAGCCATTTTATCAAAAAGTAAAATGATTTCGCTGCATTCGGTTACAATTCATCGAACCATTACGATTTCTATAAAAACATCCATAATTCGTAACTCTTTTTGTCGAAATAACGCGGAAAAACTGTTTGGCCGACAATATCTCTATGTCCCCACGTTCCGGTCGGGAGATTGAGAAAGTGTCTGCTTTGCGGTCATGTCGGCCCGGCGGGAGCCATTTTACCAAAAAGTAAAATGATATTCCAGCATTCGATTACAATTCGTCGAACCATTACGATTTCTATAAAGATATCCATAATTCGTAACTCTTGTTATCGAAATAACGCGGAAAAATTGTTTGGCCGACAATTCTCCTATGTCCCCTCGTGCCGGTCAGGAAATTGACAAAGTTTGATCTTTGCCGTCATGTCGGTCCGGCGGCAGTCACTTTATCAAAAAGTAAAATGATATCGTTGCATTCGGTTACAATTCATCGAACCATTACGATTTCTATAAAAATATCCATAATTCGTAACTCTTGTTATCGAAATAACGCGGGATAACTGTTTGGCCGACAATACCTCTATGTCCCCACGTGCCGGTCGGGAGATTGACAAAGTGTCTGCTTTGCGGTCATGTCGGCCCGGCAGGAGCCATTTTACCAAAAAGTAAAATGATATTCCAGCATTCGATTACAATTCGTCGAACCATTACGATTTCTATAAAGATATCCATAATTCGTAACTCTTGTTATCGAAATAACGCGGAATAACTGTTTGGCCGACAATGCTTCTATGTCCCTACGTACCGGTCAGGAGATTGACGAAGTTTCAGCTTTGCGGTCATGTCGGTCCGGCGGGAGCCATTTTATCAAAAAGTAAAATGATTTCGCTGCATTCGGTTACAATTCATCGAACCATTACGATTTCTATAAAATCATCCATAATTCGTAACTCTTTTTGTCGAAATAACGCGGAAAAACTGTTTGGCCGACAATACCTCTATGTCCCCACGTTCCGGTCGGGAGATTGACAAAGTGTCTGCTTTGCGGTCATGTCGGCCCGGCGGGAACCATTTTACCAAAAAGTAAAATGATATTCCAGCATTCGATTACAATTCGTCGAACCATTACGATTTCTGTAAAAATATCCATAATTCGTAACTCTTGTTATCGAAATAACGCGGAAAAACTGTTTGGCCGACAATACCTATATGTCCCCACGTGCCGGTCGGGAGATTGACAAAGTGTCTGCTTTGCGGTCATGTCGGGCCGGCGGGAGCCATTTTACCAAAAAGTAAAATGATATTCCAGCATTCGATTACAATTCGTCGAACCATTACGATTTCTATAAAGATATCCATAATTCGTAACTCTTGTTATCGAAATAACGCGGAAAAATTGTTTGGCCGACAATTCTCCTATGTCCCCTCGTGCCGGTCAGGAAATTGACAAAGTTTGATCTTTGCCGTCATGTCGGTCCGGCGGCAGCCATTTTATCAAAAAGTAAAATGGTATCGTTGCATTCGGTTACAATTCATCGAACCATTACGATTTCTATAAAAACATCCATAATTCGTAACTCTTTTTGTCGAAATAACGCGGAAAAACTGTTTGGCCGACAATACCTCTATGTCCCCACGTTCCGGTCGGGAGATTGACAAAGTGTCTGCTTTGCGGTCATGTCGGCCCGGCGGGAGCCATTTTACCAAAAAGTAAAATGATATTCCAGCATTCGATTACAATTCGTCGAACCATTACGATTTCTATAAAGATATCCATAATTCGTAACTCTTGTTATCGAAATAACGCGGAATAACTGTTTGGCCGACAATACCTCTATGTCCCCACGTTCCGGTCGGGAGATTGACAAAGTGTCTGCTTTGCGGTCATGTCGGCCCGGCGGGAGCCATTTTACCAAAAAGTAAAATGATATTCCAGCATTCGATTACAATTCGTCGAACCATTACGATTTCTATAAAGATATCCATAATTCGTAACTCTTGTTATCGAAATAACGCGCAAAAATTGTTTGGCCGACAATTCTCCTATGTCCCCTCGTGCCGGTCAGGAAATTGACAAAGTTTGATCTTTGCGGTCATGTCGGTCCGGCGGGAGCCATTTTATCAAAAAGTAAAATGATTTCGCTGCATTCGGTTACAATTCATCGAACCATTACGATTTCTATAAAAACATCCATAATTCGTAACTCTTGTTATCGAAATAACGCAGAATAACTGTTTGACCGACAATGCTTCTATGTCCCTACGTACCGGTCAGGAGATTGACGAAGTTTCATCTTTGCCGTCATGTCGGTCCGGCGGCAGCCATTTTATCAAAAAGTAAAATGGTGTCGTTGCATTCGGTTACAATTCATCGAACCATTACGATTTCTATAAAAACATCCATAATTCGTAACTCTTTTTGTCGAAATAACGCGGAAAAACTGTTTGGCCGACAATACCTCTATGTCCCCACGTTCCGGTCGGGAGATTGACAAAGTGTCTGCTTTGCGGTCATGTCGGCCCGGCGGGAGCCATTTTACCAAAAAGTAAAATGATATTCCAGCATTCGATTACAATTCGTCGAACCATTACGATTTCTATAAAGATATCCATAATTCGTAACTCTTGTTATCGAAATAACGCGGAATAACTGTTTGGCCGACAATACCTCTATGTCCCCGCGTTCCGGTCGGCAGATTGACAAAGTGTCTGCTTTGCGGTCATGTCGGCCCGGCGGGAGCCATTTTACCAAAAAGTAAAATGATATTCCAGCATTCGATTACAATTCGTCGAACCATTACGATTTCTATAAAGATATCCATAATTCGTAACTCTTGTTATCGAAATAACGCGGAAAAATTGTTTGGCCGACAATTCTCCTATGTCCCCTCGTGCCGGTCAGGAAATTGACAAAGTTTGATCTTTGCCGTCATGTCGGTCCGGCGGCAGTCACTTTATCAAAAAGTAAAATGATATCGTTGCATTCGGTTACAATTCATCGAACCATTACGATTTCTATAAAAATATCCATAATTCGTAACTCTTGTTATCGAAATAACGCGGGATAACTGTTTGGCCGACAATACCTCTATGTCCCCACGTGCCGGTCGGGAGATTGACAAAGTGTCTGCTTTGCGGTCATGTCGGCCCGGCAGGAGCCATTTTACCAAAAAGTAAAATGATATTCCAGCATTCGATTACAATTCGTCGAACCATTACGATTTCTATAAAGATATCCATAATTCGTAACTCTTGTTATCGAAATAACGCGGAATAACTGTTTGGCCGACAATGCTTCTATGTCCCTACGTACCGGTCAGGAGATTGACGAAGTTTCAGCTTTGCGGTCATGTCGGTCCGGCGGGAGCCATTTTATCAAAAAGTAAAATGATTTCGCTGCATTCGGTTACAATTCATCGAACCATTACGATTTCTATAAAATCATCCATAATTCGTAACTCTTTTTGTCGAAATAACGCGGAAAAACTGTTTGGCCGACAATACCTCTATGTCCCCACGTTCCGGTCGGGAGATTGACAAAGTGTCTGCTTTGCGGTCATGTCGGCCCGGCGGGAACCATTTTACCAAAAAGTAAAATGATATTCCAGCATTCGATTACAATTCGTCGAACCATTACGATTTCTGTAAAAATATCCATAATTCGTAACTCTTGTTATCGAAATAACGCGGAAAAACTGTTTGGCCGACAATACCTATATGTCCCCACGTGCCGGTCGGGAGATTGACAAAGTGTCTGCTTTGCGGTCATGTCGGGCCGGCGGGAGCCATTTTACCAAAAAGTAAAATGATATTCCAGCATTCGATTACAATTCGTCGAACCATTACGATTTCTATAAAGATATCCATAATTCGTAACTCTTGTTATCGAAATAACGCGGAAAAATTGTTTGGCCGACAATTCTCCTATGTCCCCTCGTGCCGGTCAGGAAATTGACAAAGTTTGATCTTTGCCGTCATGTCGGTCCGGCGGCAGCCATTTTATCAAAAAGTAAAATGGTATCGTTGCATTCGGTTACAATTCATCGAACCATTACGATTTCTATAAAAACATCCATAATTCGTAACTCTTTTTGTCGAAATAACGCGGAAAAACTGTTTGGCCGACAATACCTCTATGTCCCCACGTTCCGGTCGGGAGATTGACAAAGTGTCTGCTTTGCGGTCATGTCGGCCCGGCGGGAGCCATTTTACCAAAAAGTAAAATGATATTCCAGCATTCGATTACAATTCGTCGAACCATTACGATTTCTATAAAGATATCCATAATTCGTAACTCTTGTTATCGAAATAACGCGGAATAACTGTTTGGCCGACAATACCTCTATGTCCCCACGTTCCGGTCGGGAGATTGACAAAGTGTCTGCTTTGCGGTCATGTCGGCCCGGCGGGAGCCATTTTACCAAAAAGTAAAATGATATTCCAGCATTCGATTACAATTCGTCGAACCATTACGATTTCTATAAAGATATCCATAATTCGTAACTCTTGTTATCGAAATAACGCGCAAAAATTGTTTGGCCGACAATTCTCCTATGTCCCCTCGTGCCGGTCAGGAAATTGACAAAGTTTGATCTTTGCGGTCATGTCGGTCCGGCGGGAGCCATTTTATCAAAAAGTAAAATGATTTCGCTGCATTCGGTTACAATTCATCGAACCATTACGATTTCTATAAAAACATCCATAATTCGTAACTCTTGTTATCGAAATAACGCAGAATAACTGTTTGACCGACAATGCTTCTATGTCCCTACGTACCGGTCAGGAGATTGACGAAGTTTCATCTTTGCCGTCATGTCGGTCCGGCGGCAGCCATTTTATCAAAAAGTAAAATGGTGTCGTTGCATTCGGTTACAATTCATCGAACCATTACGATTTCTATAAAAACATCCATAATTCGTAACTCTTTTTGTCGAAATAACGCGGAAAAACTGTTTGGCCGACAATACCTCTATGTCCCCACGTTCCGGTCGGGAGATTGACAAAGTGTCTGCTTTGCGGTCATGTCGGCCCGGCGGGAGCCATTTTACCAAAAAGTAAAATGATATTCCAGCATTCGATTACAATTCGTCGAACCATTACGATTTCTATAAAGATATCCATAATTCGTAACTCTTGTTATCGAAATAACGCGGAATAACTGTTTGGCCGACAATACCTCTATGTCCCCGCGTTCCGGTCGGCAGATTGACAAAGTGTCTGCTTTGCGGTCATGTCGGCCCGGCGGGAGCCATTTTACCAAAAAGTAAAATGATATTCCAGCATTCGATTACAATTCGTCGAACCATTACGATTTCTATAAAGATATCCATAATTCGTAACTCTTGTTATCGAAATAACGCGGAATAACTGTTTGGCCGACAATGCTTCTATGTCCCTACGTACCGGTCAGGAGATTGACGAAGTTTCAGCTTTGCGGTCATGTCGGTCCGGCGGGAGCCATTTTATCAAAAAGTAAAATGATTTCGCTGCATTCGGTTACAATTCATCGAACCATTACGATTTCTATAAAAACATCCATAATTCGTAACTCTTTTTGTCGAAATAACGCGGAAAAACTGTTTGGCCGACAATATCTCTATGTCCCCACGTTCCGGTCGGGAGATTGAGAAAGTGTCTGCTTTGCGGTCATGTCGGCCCGGCGGGAGCCATTTTACCAAAAAGTAAAATGATATTCCAGCATTCGATTACAATTCGTCGAACCATTACGATTTCTATAAAGATATCCATAATTCGTAACTCTTGTTATCGAAATAACGCGGAAAAATTGTTTGGCCGACAATTCTCCTATGTCCCCTCGTGCCGGTCAGGAAATTGACAAAGTTTGATCTTTGCTGTCATGTCGGTCCGGCGGCAGTCATTTTATCAAAAAGTAAAATGATATCGTTGCATTCGGTTACAATTCATCGAACCATTACGATTTCTATAAAAATATCCATAATTCGTAACTCTTGTTATCGAAATAACGCGGGATAACTGTTTGGCCGACAATGCTTCTATGTCCCTACGTACCGGTCGGGAGATTAACAAAGTGTCTGCTTTGCGGGCATGTCGGCCCGGCGGGAGCCATTTTACCAAAAAGTAAAATGATATTCCAGCATTCGATTACAATTCGTCGAACCATTACGATTTCTATAAAGATATCCATAATTCGTAACTCTTGTTATCGAAATAACGCGGAAAAATTGATTGGCCGACAATTCTCCTATGTCCCCTCGTGCCGGTCAGGAAATTGACAAAGTTTGATCTTTGCCGTCATGTCGGTCCGGCGGCAGTCATTTTATCAAAAAGTAAAATGATATCGTTGCATTCGGTTACAATTCATCGAACCATTACGATTTCTATAAAAATATCCATAATTCGTAACTCTTGTTATCGAAATAACGCGGAAAAATTGTTTGGCCGACAATTCTCCTATGTCCCCTCGTGCCGGTCAGGAAATTGACAAAGTTTGATCTTTGCGGTCATGTCGGTCCGGCGGGAGCCATTTTATCAAAAAGTAAAATGATTTCGCTGCATTCGGTTACAATTCATCGAACCATTACGATTTCTATAAAAACATCCATAATTCGTAACTCTTGTTATCGAAATAACGCAGAATAACTATTTGACCGACAATGCTTCTATGTCCCTACGTACCGGTCAGGAGATTGACGAAGTTTCATCTTTGCGGTCATCGTCGGTCCGGCGGGAGCCATTTTATCAAAAAGTAAAATGATTTCGCTGCATTCGGTTACGATTCATCGAACCATTACGATTTCTATAAAAACATCCATAATTCGTAACTCTATTTGTCGAAATAACGCGGAAAAGCTGTTTGGCCGACAATACCTCTATGTCCCCACGTGCCGGTCGGGAGATTGACAAAGTGTCTGCTTTGCGGTCATGTCGGCCCGGCGAGAGCCATTTTACCAAAAAGTAAAATGATATTCCAGCATTCGATTACAATTCGTCGAACCATTACGATTTCTATAAAGATATCCATAATTCGTAACTCTTGTTATCGAAATAACGCGGAAAAATTGTTTGGCCGACAATTCTCCTATGTCCCCTCGTGCCGGTCAGGAAATTGACAAAGTTTGATCTTTGCCGTCATGTCGGTCCGGCGGCAGTCATTTTATCAAAAAGTAAAATGATATCGTTGCATTCGGTTACAATTCATCGAACCATTACGATTTCTATAAAAATATCCATAATTCGTAACTCTTGTTATCGAAATAACGCGGGATAACTGTTTGGCCGACAATGCTTCTATGTCCCTACGTACCGGTCGGGAGATTGACAAAGTGTCTGCTTTGCGGTCATGTCGGCCCGGCGGGAGCCATTTTACCAAAAAGTAAAATGATATTCCAGCATTCGATTACAATTCGTCGAACCAGTACGATTTCTATAAAGATATCCATAATTCGTAACTCTTGTTATCGAAATAACGCGGAAAAACTGTTTGGCCGACAATACCTCTATGTCCCCACGTGCCGGTCGGGAGATTGACAAAGTGTCTGCTTTGCGGTCATGTCGGCCCGGCAGGAGCCATTTTACCAAAAAGTAAAATGATATTCCAGCATTCGATTACAATTCGTCGAACCATTACGATTTCTATAAAGATATCCATAATTCGTAACTCTTGTTATCGAAATAACGCGGAAGAATTGTTTGGCCGACAATTCTCCTATGTCCCCTCGTGCCGGTCAGGAAATTGACAAAGTTTGATCTTTGCCGTCATGTCGGTCCGGCGGCAGTCATTTTATCAAAAAGTAAAATGATATCGTTGCATTCGATTACAATTCGTCGAACCATTACGATTTCTATAAAGATATCCATAATTCGTAACTCTTGTTATCGAAATAACGCGGAATAACTGTTTGGCCGACAATGCTTCTATGTCCCTACGTACCGGTCAGGAGATTGACGAAGTTTCAGCTTTGCGGTCATGTCGGTCCGGCGGGAGCCATTTTATCAAAAAGTAAAATGATTTCGCTGCATTCGGTTACAATTCATCGAACCATTACGATTTCTATAAAAACATCCATAATTCGTAACTCTTTTTGTCGAAATAACGCGGAAAAACTGTTTGGCCGACAATACCTCTATGTCCCCACGTTCCGGTCGGGAGATTGACAAAGTGTCTGCTTTGCGGTCATGTCGGCCCGGCGGGAGCCATTTTACCAAAAAGTAAAATGATATTCCAGCATTCGATTACAATTCGTCGAACCAGTACGATTTCTGTAAAAATATCCATAATTCGTAACTCTTGTTATCGAAATAACGCGGAAAAACTGTTTGGCCGACAATACCTATATGTCCCCACGTGCCGGTCGGGAGATTGACAAAGTGTCTGCTTTGCGGTCATGTCGGGCCGGCGGGAGCCATTTTACCAAAAAGTAAAATGATATTCCAGCATTCGATTACAATTCGTCGAACCATTACGATTTCTATAAAGATATCCATAATTCGTAACTCTTGTTATCGAAATAACGCGGAAAAATTGTTTGGCCGACAATTCTCCTATGTCCCCTCGTGCCGGTCAGGAAATTGACAAAGTTTGATCTTTGCCGTCATGTCGGTCCGGCGGCAGCCATTTTATCAAAAAGTAAAATGGTATCGTTGCATTCGGTTACAATTCATCGAACCATTACGATTTCTATAAAAACATCCATAATTCGTAACTCTTTTTGTCGAAATAACGCGGAAAAACTGTTTGGCCGACAATACCTCTATGTCCCCACGTTCCGGTCGGGAGATTGACGAAGTTTCAGCTTTGCGGTCATGTCGGTCCGGCGGGAGCCATTTTATCAAAAAGTAAAATGATTTCGCTGCATTCGGTTACAATTCATCGAACCATTACGATTTCTATAAAAACATCCATAATTCGTAACTCTTTTTGTCGAAATAACGCGGAAAAACTGTTTGGCCGACAATACCTCTATGTCCCCACGTTCCGGTCGGGAGATTGACAAAGTGTCTGCCTTGCGGTCATGTCGGCCCGGCGGGAGCCATTTTACCAAAAAGTAAAATGATATTCCAGCATTCGATTACAATTCGTCGAACCATTACGATTTCTATAAAGATATCCATAATTCGTAACTCTTGTTATCGAAATAACGCGGAAAAACTGTTTGGCCGACAATACCTCTATGTCCCCACGTGCCGGTCGAGAGATTGACAAAGTGTCTGCTTTGCGGTCATGTCGGACCGGCGGGAACCATTTTACCAAAAAGTAAAATGATATTCCAGCATTCGATTACAATTCGTCGAACCATTACGATTTCTATAAAGATATCCATAATTCGTAACTCTTGTTATCGAAATAACGCGGAAAAACTGTTTGGCCGACAATACCTATATGTCCCCACGTGCCGGTCGGGAGATTGACAAAGTGTCTGCTTTGCGGTCATGTCGGCCCGGCGGGAGCCATTTTACCAAAAAGTAAAATGATATTCCAGCATTCGATTACAATTCGTCGAACCATTACGATTTCTATAAAGATATCCATAATTCGTAACTCTTTTTGTCGAAATAACGCGGAAAAACTGTTTGGCCGACAATACCTCTATGTCCCCACGTGCCGGTCGGGAGATTGACAAAGTGTCTGCTTTGCGGTCATGTCGGCCCGGCGGGAGCCATTTTACCAAAAAGTAAAATGATATTCCAGCATTCGATTACAATTCGTCGAACCATTACGATTTCTATAAAGATATCCATAATTCGTAACTCTTGTTATCGAAATAACGCGGAAAAACTGTTTGGCCGACAATACCTATATGTCCCCACGTGCCGGTCGGGAGATTGACAAAGTGTCTGCTTTGCGGTCATGTCGGCCCGGCGGGAGCCATTTTACCAAAAAGTAAAATGATATTCCAGCATTCGATTACAATTCGTCGAACCATTACGATTTCTATAAAGATATCCATAATTCGTAACTCTTGTTATCGAAATAACGCGGAAAAATTGTTTGGCCGACAATTCTCCTATGTCCCCTCGTGCAGGTCAGGAAATTGACAAAGTTTGATCTTTGCCGTCATGTCGGTCCGGCGGGAGCCATTTTATCAAAAAGTAAAATGATATCGTTGCATTCGGTTACAATTCATCGAACCATTACGATTTCTATAAAAACATCCATAATTCGTAACTGTTGTTATCGAAATAACGCAGAATAACTGTTTGACCGACAATGCTTCTATGTCCCTACGTACCGGTCAGGAGATTGACGAAGTTTCATCTTTGCGGTCATCGTCGGTCCGGCGGGAGCCATTTTATCAAAAAGTAAAATGATTTCGCTGCATTCGGTTACGATTCATCGAACCATTACGTTTTCTATAAAAACATCCATAATTCGTAACTCTATTTGTCGAAATAACGCGGAAAAACTGTTTGGCCGACAATACCTCTATGTCCCCACGTGCCGGTCGGGAGATTGACAAAGTGTCTGCTTTGCGGTCATGTCGGCCCGGCGAGAGCCATTTTATCAAAAAGTAAAATGATATTCCAGCATTCGATTACAATTCGTCGAACCATTACGATTTCTATAAAGATATCCATAATTCGTAACTCTTGTTATCGAAATAACGCGGAAAAATTGTTTGGCCGACAATTCTCCTATGTCCCCTCGTGCCGGTCAGGAAATTGACAAAGTTTGATCTTTGCCGTCATGTCGGTCCGGCGGCAGTCATTTTATCAAAAAGTAAAATGATATCGTTGCATTCGGTTACAATTCATCGAACCATTACGATTTCTATAAAAATATCCATAATTCGTAACTCTTGTTATCGAAATAACGCGGGATAACTGTTTGGCCGACAATGCTTCTATGTCCCTACGTACCGGTCGGGAGATTGACAAAGTGTCTGCTTTGCGGTCATGTCGGCCCGGCGGGAGCCATTTTACCAAAAAGTAAAATGATATTCCAGCATTCGATTACAATTCGTCGAACCAGTACGATTTCTATAAAGATATCCATAATTCGTAACTCTTGTTATCGAAATAACGCGGAAAAACTGTTTGGCCGACAATACCTCTATGTCCCCACGTGCCGGTCGGGAGATTGACAAAGTGTCTGCTTTGCGGTCATGTCGGCCCGGCAGGAGCCATTTTACCAAAAAGTAAAATGATATTCCAGCATTCGATTACAATTCGTCGAACCATTACGATTTCTATAAAGATATCCATAATTCGTAACTCTTGTTATCGAAATAACGCGGAAGAATTGTTTGGCCGACAATTCTCCTATGTCCCCTCGTGCCGGTCAGGAAATTGACAAAGTTTGATCTTTGCCGTCATGTCGGTCCGGCGGCAGTCATTTTATCAAAAAGTAAAATGATATCGTTGCATTCGATTACAATTCGTCGAACCATTACGATTTCTATAAAGATATCCATAATTCGTAACTCTTGTTATCGAAATAACGCGGAATAACTGTTTGGCCGACAATGCTTCTATGTCCCTACGTACCGGTCAGGAGATTGACGAAGTTTCAGCTCTGCGGTCATGTCGGTCCGGCGGGAGCCATTTTATCAAAAAGTAAAATGATTTCGCTGCATTCGGTTACAATTCATCGAACCATTACGATTTCTATAAAAACATCCATAATTCGTAACTCTTTTTGTCGAAATAACGCGGAAAAACTGTTTGGCCGACAATACCTCTATGTCCCCACGTTCCGGTCGGGAGATTGACAAAGTGTCTGCTTTGCGGTCATGTCGGCCCGGCGGGAGCCATTTTACCAAAAAGTAAAATGATATTCCAGCATTCGATTACAATTCGTCGAACCATTACGATTTCTATAAAGATATCCATAATTCGTAACTCTTGTTATCGAAATAACGCGGAATAACTGTTTGGCCGACAATACCTCTATGTCCCCACGTTCCGGTCGGCAGATTGACAAAGTGTCTGCTTTGCGGTCATGTCGGCCCGGCGGGAGCCATTTTACCAAAAAGTAAAATGATATTCCAGCATTCGATTACAATTCGTCGAACCATTACGATTTCTATAAAGATATCCATAATTCGTAACTCTTGTTATCGAAATAACGCGGAATAACTGTTTGGCCGACAATGCTTCTATGTCCCTACGTACCGGTCAGGAGATTGACGAAGTTTCAGCTTTGCGGTCATGTCGGTCCGGCGGGAGCCATTTTATCAAAAAGTAAAATGATTTCGCTGCATTCGGTTACAATTCATCGAACCATTACGATTTCTATAAAAACATCCATAATTCGTAACTCTTTTTGTCGAAATAACGCGGAAAAACTGTTTGGCCGACAATATCTCTATGTCCCCACGTTCCGGTCGGGAGATTGAGAAAGTGTCTGCTTTGCGGTCATGTCGGCCCGGCGGGGGCCATTTTACCAAAAAGTAAAATGATATTCCAGCATTCGATTACAATTCGTCGAACCATTACGATTTCTATAAAGATATCCATAATTCGTAACTCTTGTTATCGAAATAACGCGGAAAAATTGTTTGGCCGACAATTCTCCTATGTCCCCTCGTGCCGGTCAGGAAATTGACAAAGTTTGATCTTTGCCGTCATGTCGGTCCGGCGGCAGTCATTTTATCAAAAAGTAAAATGATATCGTTGCATTCGGTTACAATTCATCGAACCATTACGATTTCTATAAAAATATCCATAATTCGTAACTCTTGTTATCGAAATAACGCGGGATAACTGTTTGGCCGACAATGCTTCTATGTCCCTACGTACCCGTCGGGAGATTGACAAAGTGTCTGCTTTGCGGGCATGTCGGCCCGGCGGGAGCCATTTTACCAAAAAGTAAAATGATATTCCAGCATTCGATTACAATTCGTCGAACCATTACGATTTCTATAAAGATATCCATAATTCGTAACTCTTGTTATCGAAATAACGCGGAAAAATTGTTTGGCCGACAATTCTCCTATGTCCCCTCGTGCCGGTCAGGAAATTGACAAAGTTTGATCTTTGCCGTCATGTCGGTCCGGCGGCAGTCATTTTATCAAAAAGTAAAATCATATCGTTGCATTCGGTTACAATTCATCGAACCATTACGATTTCTATAAAAATATCCATAATTCGTAACTCTTGTTATCGAAATAACGCGGAAAAATTGTTTGGCCGACAATTCTCCTATGTCCCCTCGTGCCGGTCAGGAAATTGACAAAGTTTGATCTTTGCGGTCATGTCGGTCCGGCGGGAGCCATTTTATCAAAAAGTAAAATGATTTCGCTGCATTCGGTTACAATTCATCGAACCATTACGATTTCTATAAAAACATCCATAATTCGTAACTCTTGTTATCGAAATAACGCAGAATAACTGTTTGACCGACAATGCTTCTATGTCCCTACGTACCGGTCAGGAGATTGACGAAGTTTCATCTTTGCGGTCATCGTCGGTCCGGCGGGAGCCATTTTATCAAAAAGTAAAATGATTTCGCTGCATTCGGTTACGATTCATCGAACCATTACGATTTCTATAAAAACATCCATAATTCGTAACTCTATTTGTCGAAATAACGCGGAAAAACTGTTTGGCCGACAATACCTCTATGTCCCCACGTGCCGGTCGGGAGATTGACAAAGTGTCTGCTTTGCGGTCATGTCGGCCCGGCGAGAGCCATTTTACCAAAAAGTAAAATGATATTCCAGCATTCGATTACAATTCGTCGAACCATTACGATTTCTATAAAGATATCCATAATTCGTAACTCTTGTTATCGAAATAACGCGGAAAAATTGTTTGGCCGACAATTCTCCTATGTCCCCTCGTGCCGGTCAGGAAATTGACAAAGTTTGATCTTTGCCGTCATGTCGGTCCGGCGGCAGTCATTTTATCAAAAAGTAAAATGATATCGTTGCATTCGGTTACAATTCATCGAACCATTACGATTTCTATAAAAATATCCATAATTCGTAACTCTTGTTATCGAAATAACGCGGGATAACTGTTTGGCCGACAATGCTTCTATGTCCCTACGTACCGGTCGGGAGATTGACAAAGTGTCTGCTTTGCGGTCATGTCGGCCCGGCGGGAGCCATTTTACCAAAAAGTAAAATGATATTCCAGCATTCGATTACAATTCGTCGAACCAGTACGATTTCTATAAAGATATCCATAATTCGTAACTCTTGTTATCGAAATAACGCGGAAAAACTGTTTGGCCGACAATACCTCTATGTCCCCACGTGCCGGTCGGGAGATTGACAAAGTGTCTGCTTTGCGGTCATGTCGGCCCGGCAGGAGCCATTTTACCAAAAAGTAAAATGATATTCCAGCATTCGATTACAATTCGTCGAACCATTACGATTTCTATAAAGATATCCATAATTCGTAACTCTTGTTATCGAAATAACGCGGAAGAATTGTTTGGCCGACAATTCTCCTATGTCCCCTCGTGCCGGTCAGGAAATTGACAAAGTTTGATCTTTGCCGTCATGTCGGTCCGGCGGCAGTCATTTTATCAAAAAGTAAAATGATATCGTTGCATTCGATTACAATTCGTCGAACCATTACGATTTCTATAAAGATATCCATAATTCGTAACTCTTGTTATCGAAATAACGCGGAATAACTGTTTGGCCGACAATGCTTCTATGTCCCTACGTACCGGTCAGGAGATTGACGAAGTTTCAGCTTTGCGGTCATGTCGGTCCGGCGGGAGCCATTTTATCAAAAAGTAAAATGATTTCGCTGCATTCGGTTACAATTCATCGAACCATTACGATTTCTATAAAAACATCCATAATTCGTAACTCTTTTTGTCGAAATAACGCGGAAAAACTGTTTGGCCGACAATACCTCTATGTCCCCACGTTCCGGTCGGGAGATTGACAAAGTGTCTGCTTTGCGGTCATGTCGGCCCGGCGGGAGCCATTTTACCAAAAAGTAAAATGATATTCCAGCATTCGATTACAATTCGTCGAACCAGTACGATTTCTGTAAAAATATCCATAATTCGTAACTCTTGTTATCGAAATAACGCGGAAAAACTGTTTGGCCGACAATACCTATATGTCCCCACGTGCCGGTCGGGAGATTAACAAAGTGTCTGCTTTGCGGTCATGTCGGGCCGGCGGGAGCCATTTTACCAAAAAGTAAAATGATATTCCAGCATTCGATTACAATTCGTCGAACCATTACGATTTCTATAAAGATATCCATAATTCGTAACTCTTGTTATCGAAATAACGCGGAAAAATTGTTTGGCCGACAATTCTCCTATGTCCCCTCGTGCCGGTCAGGAAATTGACAAAGTTTGATCTTTGCCGTCATGTCGGTCCGGCGGCAGCCATTTTATCAAAAAGTAAAATGGTATCGTTGCATTCGGTTACAATTCATCGAACCATTACGATTTCTATAAAAACATCCATAATTCGTAACTCTTTTTGTCGAAATAACGCGGAAAAACTGTTTGGCCGACAATACCTCTATGTCCCCACGTTCCGGTCGGGAGATTGACAAAGTGTCTGCTTTGCGGTCATGTCGGCCCGGCGGGAGCCATTTTACCAAAAAGTAAAATGATATTCCAGCATTCGATTACAATTCGTCGAACCATTACGATTTCTATAAAAACATCCATAATTCGTAACTCTTTTTGTCGAAATAACGCGGAAAAACTGTTTGGCCGACAATACCTCTATGTCCCCACGTTCCGGTCGGGAGATTGACAAAGTGTCTGCTTTGCGGTCATGTCGGCCCGGCGGGAGCCATTTTATCAAAAAGTAAAATGATATCGTTGCATTCGGTTACAATTCATCGAACCATTACGATTTCTATAAAAATATCCATAATTCGTAACTCTTGTTATCGAAATAACGCGGGATAACTGTTTGGCCGACAATGCTTCTATGTCCCTACGTACCGGTCGGGAGATTGACAAAGTGTCTGCTTTGCGGGCATGTCGGCCCGGCGGGAGCCATTTTACCAAAAAGTAAAATGATATTCCAGCATTCGATTACAATTCGTCGAACCATTACGATTTCTATAAAGATATCCATAATTCGTAACTCTTGTTATCGAAATAACGCGGAAAAATTGTTTGGCCGACAATTCTCCTATGTCCCCTCGTGCCGGTCAGGAAATTGACAAAGTTTGATCTTTGCCGTCATGTCGGTCCGGCGGCAGTCATTTTATCAAAAAGTAAAATGATATCGTTGCATTCGGTTACAATTCATCGAACCATTACGATTTCTATAAAAATATCCATAATTCGTAACTCTTGTTATCGAAATAACGCGGAAAAATTGTTTGGCCGACAATTCTCCTATGTCCCCTCGTGCCGGTCAGGAAATTGACAAAGTTTGATCTTTGCGGTCATGTCGGTCCGGCGGGAGCCATTTTATCAAAAAGTAAAATGATTTCGCTGCATTCGGTTACAATTCATCGAACCATTACGATTTCTATAAAAACATCCATAATTCGTAACTCTTGTTATCGAAATAACGCAGAATAACTGTTTGACCGACAATGCTTCTATGTCCCTACGTACCGGTCAGGAGATTGACGAAGTTTCATCTTTGCGGTCATCGTCGGTCCGGCGGGAGCCATTTTATCAAAAAGTAAAATGATTTCGCTGCATTCGGTTACGATTCATCGAACCATTACGATTTCTATAAAAACATCCATAATTCGTAACTCTATTTGTCGAAATAACGCGGAAAAACTGTTTGGCCGACAATACCTCTATGTCCCCACGTGCCGGTCGGGAGATTGACAAAGTGTCTGCTTTGCGGTCATGTCGGCCCGGCGAGAGCCATTTTACCAAAAAGTAAAATGATATTCCAGCATTCGATTACAATTCGTCGAACCATTACGATTTCTATAAAGATATCCATAATTCGTAACTCTTGTTATCGAAATAACGCGGAAAAATTGTTTGGCCGACAATTCTCCTATGTCCCCTCGTGCCGGTCAGGAAATTGACAAAGTTTGATCTTTGCCGTCATGTCGGTCCGGCGGCAGTCATTTTATCAAAAAGTAAAATGATATCGTTGCATTCGGTTACAATTCATCGAACCATTACGATTTCTATAAAAATATCCATAATTCGTAACTCTTGTTATCGAAATAACGCGGGATAACTGTTTGGCCGACAATGCTTCTATGTCCCTACGTACCGGTCGGGAGATTGACAAAGTGTCTGCTTTGCGGTCATGTCGGCCCGGCGGGAGCCATTTTACCAAAAAGTAAAATGATATTCCAGCATTCGATTACAATTCGTCGAACCAGTACGATTTCTATAAAGATATCCATAATTCGTAACTCTTGTTATCGAAATAACGCGGAAAAACTGTTTGGCCGACAATACCTCTATGTCCCCACGTGCCGGTCGGGAGATTGACAAAGTGTCTGCTTTGCGGTCATGTCGGCCCGGCAGGAGCCATTTTACCAAAAAGTAAAATGATATTCCAGCATTCGATTACAATTCGTCGAACCATTACGATTTCTATAAAGATATCCATAATTCGTAACTCTTGTTATCGAAATAACGCGGAAGAATTGTTTGGCCGACAATTCTCCTATGTCCCCTCGTGCCGGTCAGGAAATTGACAAAGTTTGATCTTTGCCGTCATGTCGGTCCGGCGGCAGTCATTTTATCAAAAAGTAAAATGATATCGTTGCATTCGATTACAATTCGTCGAACCATTACGATTTCTATAAAGATATCCATAATTCGTAACTCTTGTTATCGAAATAACGCGGAATAACTGTTTGGCCGACAATGCTTCTATGTCCCTACGTACCGGTCAGGAGATTGACGAAGTTTCAGCTTTGCGGTCATGTCGGTCCGGCGGGAGCCATTTTATCAAAAAGTAAAATGATTTCGCTGCATTCGGTTACAATTCATCGAACCATTACGATTTCTATAAAAACATCCATAATTCGTAACTCTTTTTGTCGAAATAACGCGGAAAAACTGTTTGGCCGACAATACCTCTATGTCCCCACGTTCCGGTCGGGAGATTGACAAAGTGTCTGCTTTGCGGTCATGTCGGCCCGGCGGGAGCCATTTTACCAAAAAGTAAAATGATATTCCAGCATTCGATTACAATTCGTCGAACCAGTACGATTTCTGTAAAAATATCCATAATTCGTAACTCTTGTTATCGAAATAACGCGGAAAAACTGTTTGGCCGACAATACCTATATGTCCCCACGTGCCGGTCGGGAGATTGACAAAGTGTCTGCTTTGCGGTCATGTCGGGCCGGCGGGAGCCATTTTACCAAAAAGTAAAATGATATTCCAGCATTCGATTACAATTCGTCGAACCATTACGATTTCTATAAAGATATCCATAATTCGTAACTCTTGTTATCGAAATAACGCGGAAAAATTGTTTGGCCGACAATTCTCCTACGTCCCCTCGTGCCGGTCAGGAAATTGACAAAGTTTGATCTTTGCCGTCATGTCGGTCCGGCGGCAGCCATTTTATCAAAAAGTAAAATGGTATCGTTGCATTCGGTTACAATTCATCGAACCATTACGATTTCTATAAAAACATCCATAATTCGTAACTCTTTTTGTCGAAATAACGCGGAAAAACTGTTTGGCCGACAATACCTCTATGTCCCCACGTTCCGGTCGGGAGATTGACAAAGTGTCTGCTTTGCGGTCATGTCGGCCCGGCGGGAGCCATTTTACCAAAAAGTAAAATGATATTCCAGCATTCGATTACAATTCGTCGAACCATTACGATTTCTATAAAAACATCCATAATTCGTAACTCTTTTTGTCGAAATAACGCGGAAAAACTGTTTGGCCGACAATACCTCTATGTCCCCACGTTCCGGTCGGGAGATTGACAAAGTGTCTGCTTTGCGGTCATGTCGGCCCGGCGGGAGCCATTTTACCAAAAAGTAAAATGATATTCCAGCATTCGATTACAATTCGTCGAACCATTACGATTTCTATAAAGATATCCATAATTCGTAACTCTTGTTATCGAAATAACGCGGAATAACTGTTTGGCCGACAATACCTCTATGTCCCCACGTTCCGGTCGGGAGATTGACAAAGTGTCTGCTTTGCGGTCATGTCGGCCCGGCGGGAGCCATTTTACCAAAAAGTAAAATGATATTCCAGCATTCGATTACAATTCGTCGAACCATTACGATTTCTATAAAGATATCCATAATTCGTAACTCTTGTTATCGAAATAACGCGGAAAAATTGTTTGGCCGACAATTCTCCTATGTCCCCTCGTGCCGGTCAGGAAATTGACAAAGTTTGATCTTTGCCGTCATGTCGGTCCGGCGGCAGTCATTTTATCAAAAAGTAAAATGATATCGTTGCATTCGGTTACAATTCATCGAACCATTACGATTTCTATAAAAATATCCATAATTCGTAACTCTTGTTATCGAAATAACGCGGGATAACTGTTTGGCCGACAATGCTTCTATGTCCCTACGTACCGGTCGGGAGATTGACAAAGTGTCTGCTTTGCGGTCATGTCGGCCCGGCGGGAGCCATTTTACCAAAAAGTAAAATGATATTCCAGCATTCGATTACAATTCGTCGAATCATTACGATTTCTATAAAGATATCCATAATTCGTAACTCTTGTTATCGAAATAACGCGGAAAAACTGTTTGGCCGACAATACCTCTATGTCCCCACGTTCCGGTCGGGAGATTGACAAAGTGTCTGCTTTGCGGTCATGTCGGCCCGGCGGGAGCCATTTTACCAAAAAGTAAAATGATATTCCAGCATTCGATTACAATTCGTCGAACCATTACGATTTCTATAAAGATATCCATAATTCGTAACTCTTGTTATCGAAATAACGCGGAATAACTGTTTGGCCGACAATACCTCTATGTCCCCACGTTCCGGTCGGCAGATTGACAAAGTGTCTGCTTTGCGGTCATGTCGGCCCGGCGGGAGCCATTTTACCAAAAAGTAAAATGATATTCCAGCATTCGATTACAATTCGTCGAACCATTACGATTTCTATAAAGATATCCATAATTCGTAACTCTTGTTATCGAAATAACGCGGAATAACTGTTTGGCCGACAATGCTTCTATCCCCTACGTACCGGTCAGGAGATTGACGAAGTTTCAGCTTTGCGGTCATGTCGGTCCGGCGGGAGCCATTTTATCAAAAAGTAAAATGATTTCGCTGCATTCGGTTACAATTCATCGAACCATTACGATTTCTATAAAAACATCCATAATTCGTAACTCTTTTTGTCGAAATAACGCGGAAAAACTGTTTGGCCGACAATATCTCTATGTCCCCACGTTCCGGTCGGGAGATTGAGAAAGTGTCTGCTTTGCGGTCATGTCGGCCCGGCGGGAGCCATTTTACCAAAAAGTAAAATGATATTCCAGCATTCGATTACAATTCGTCGAACCATTACGATTTCTATAAAGATATCCATAATTCGTAACTCTTGTTATCGAAATAACGCGGAAAAATTGTTTGGCCGACAATTCTCCTATGTCCCCTCGTGCCGGTCAGGAAATTGACAAAGTTTGATCTTTGCCGTCATGTCGGTCCGGCGGCAGTCATTTTATCAAAAAGTAAAATGATATCGTTGCATTCGGTTACAATTCATCGAACCATTACGATTTCTATAAAAATATCCATAATTCGTAACTCTTGTTATCGAAATAACGCGGAAAAATTGTTTGGCCGACAATTCTCCTATGTCCCCTCGTGCCGGTCAGGAAATTGACAAAGTTTGATCTTTGCGGTCATGTCGGTCCGGCGGGAGCCATTTTATCAAAAAGTAAAATGATTTCGCTGCATTCGGTTACAATTCATCGAACCATTACGATTTCTATAAAAACATCCATAATTCGTAACCCTTGTTATCGAAATAACGCAGAATAACTGTTTGACCGACAATGCTTCTATGTCCCTACGTACCGGTCAGGAGATTGACGAAGTTTCATCTTTGCGGTCATCGTCGGTCCGGCGGGAGCCATTTTATCAAAAAGTAAAATGATTTCGCTGCATTCGGTTACGATTCATCGAACCATTACGATTTCTATAAAAACATCCATAATTCGTAACTCTATTTGTCGAAATAACGCGGAAAAACTGTTTGGCCGACAATACCTCTATGTCCCCACGTGCCGGTCGGGAGATTGACAAAGTGTCTGCTTTGCGGTCATGTCGGCCCGGCGAGAGCCATTTTACCAAAAAGTAAAATGATATTCCAGCATTCGATTACAATTCGTCGAACCATTACGATTTCTATAAAGATATCCATAATTCGTAACTCTTGTTATCGAAATAACGCGGAAAAATTGTTTGGCCGACAATTCTCCTATGTCCCCTCGTGCCGGTCAGGAAATTGACAAAGTTTGATCTTTGCCGTCATGTCGGTCCGGCGGCAGTCATTTTATCAAAAAGTAAAATGATATCGTTGCATTCGGTTACAATTCATCGAACCATTACGATTTCTATAAAGATATCCATAATTCGTAACTCTTGTTATCGATATAACGCGGAATAACTGTTTGGCCGACAATGCTTCTATGTCCCTACGTACCGGTCAGGAGATTGACGAAGTTTCAGCTTTGCGGTCATGTCGGTCCGGCGGGAGCCATTTTATCAAAAAGTAAAATGATTTCGCTGCATTCGGTTACAATTCATCGAACCATTACGATTTCTATAAAAACATCCATAATTCGTAACTCTTTTTGTCGAAATAACGCGGAAAAACTGTTTGGCCGACAATACCTCTATGTCCCCACGTTCCGGTCGGGAGATTGACAAAGTGTCTGCTTTGCGGTCATGTCGGCCCGGCGGGAGCCATTTTACCAAAAAGTAAAATGATATTCCAGCATTCGATTACAATTCGTCGAACCAGTACGATTTCTGTAAAAATATCCATAATTCGTAACTCTTGTTATCGAAATAACGCGGAAAAACTGTTTGGCCGACAATACCTATATGTCCCCACGTGCCGGTCGGGAGATTGACAAAGTGTCTGCTTTGCGGTCATGTCGGGCCGGCGGGAGCCATTTTACCAAAAAGTAAAATGATATTCCAGCATTCGATTACAATTCGTCGAACCATTACGATTTCTATAAAGATATCCATAATTCGTAACTCTTGTTATCGAAATAACGCGGAAAAATTGTTTGGCCGACAATTCTCCTATGTCCCCTCGTGCCGGTCAGGAAATTGACAAAGTTTGATCTTTGCCGTCATGTCGGTCCGGCGGCAGCCATTTTATCAAAAAGTAAAATGGTATCGTTGCATTCGGTTACAATTCATCGAACCATTACGATTTCTATAAAAACATCCATAATTCGTAACTCTTTTTGTCGAAATAACGCGGAAAAACTGTTTGGCCGACAATACCTCTATGTCCCCACGTTCCGGTCGGGAGATTGACAAAGTGTCTGCTTTGCGGTCATGTCGGCCCGGCGGGAGCCATTTTACCAAAAAGTAAAATGATATTCCAGCATTCGATTACAATTCGTCGAACCATTACGATTTCTATAAAAACATCCATAATTCGTAACTCTTTTTGTCGAAATAACGCGGAAAAACTGTTTGGCCGACAATACCTCTATGTCCCCACGTTCCGGTCGGGAGATTGACAAAGTGTCTGCTTTGCGGTCATGTCGGCCCGGCGGGAGCCATTTTATCAAAAAGTAAAATGATATCGTTGCATTCGGTTACAATTCATCGAACCATTACGATTTCTATAAAAATATCCATAATTCGTAACTCTTGTTATCGAAATAACGCGGGATAACTGTTTGGCCGACAATGCTTCTATGTCCCTACGTACCGGTCGGGAGATTGACAAAGTGTCTGCTTTGCGGGCATGTCGGCCCGGCGGGAGCCATTTTACCAAAAAGTAAAATGATATTCCAGCATTCGATTACAATTCGTCGAACCATTACGATTTCTATAAAGATATCCATAATTCGTAACTCTTGTTATCGAAATAACGCGGAAAAATTGTTTGGCCGACAATTCTCCTATGTCCCCTCGTGCCGGTCAGGAAATTGACAAAGTTTGATCTTTGCCGTCATGTCGGTCCGGCGGCAGTCATTTTATCAAAAAGTAAAATGATATCGTTGCATTCGGTTACAATTCATCGAGCCATTACGATTTCTATAAAAATATCCATAATTCGTAACTCTTGTTATCGAAATAACGCGGAAAAATTGTTTGGCCGACAATTCTCCTATGTCCCCTCGTGCCGGTCAGGAAATTGACAAAGTTTGATCTTTGCGGTCATGTCGGTCCGGCGGGAGCCATTTTATCAAAAAGTAAAATGATTTCGCTGCATTCGGTTACAATTCATCGAACCATTACGATTTCTATAAAAACATCCATAATTCGTAACTCTTGTTATCGAAATAACGCAGAATAACTGTTTGACCGACAATGCTTCTATGTCCCTACGTACCGGTCAGGAGATTGACGAAGTTTCATCTTTGCGGTCATCGTCGGTCCGGCGGGAGCCATTTTATCAAAAAGTAAAATGATTTCGCTGCATTCGGTTACGATTCATCGAACCATTACGATTTCTATAAAAACATCCATAATTCGTAACTCTATTTGTCGAAATAACGCGGAAAAACTGTTTGGCCGACAATACCTCTATGTCCCCACGTGCCGGTCGGGAGATTGACAAAGTGTCTGCTTTGCGGTCATGTCGGCCCGGCGAGAGCCATTTTACCAAAAAGTAAAATGATATTCCAGCATTCGATTACAATTCGTCGAACCATTACGATTTCTATAAAGATATCCATAATTCGTAACTCTTGTTATCGAAATAACGCGGAAAAATTGTTTGGCCGACAATTCTCCTATGTCCCCTCGTGCCGGTCAGGAAATTGACAAAGTTTGATCTTTGCCGTCATGTCGGTCCGGCGGCAGTCATTTTATCAAAAAGTAAAATGATATCGTTGCATTCGGTTACAATTCATCGAACCATTACGATTTCTATAAAAATATCCATAATTCGTAACTCTTGTTATCGAAATAACGCGGGATAACTGTTTGGCCGACAATGCTTCTATGTCCCTACGTACCGGTCGGGAGATTGACAAAGTGTCTGCTTTGCGGTCATGTCGGCCCGGCGGGAGCCATTTTACCAAAAAGTAAAATGATATTCCAGCATTCGATTACAATTCGTCGAACCAGTACGATTTCTATAAAGATATCCATAATTCGTAACTCTTGTTATCGAAATAACGCGGAAAAACTGTTTGGCCGACAATACCTCTATGTCCCCACGTGCCGGTCGGGAGATTGACAAAGTGTCTGCTTTGCGGTCATGTCGGCCCGGCAGGAGCCATTTTACCAAAAAGTAAAATGATATTCCAGCATTCGATTACAATTCGTCGAACCATTACGATTTCTATAAAGATATCCATAATTCGTAACTCTTGTTATCGAAATAACGCGGAAGAATTGTTTGGCCGACAATTCTCCTATGTCCCCTCGTGCCGGTCAGGAAATTGACAAAGTTTGATCTTTGCCGTCATGTCGGTCCGGCGGCAGTCATTTTATCAAAAAGTAAAATGATATCGTTGCATTCGATTACAATTCGTCGAACCATTACGATTTCTATAAAGATATCCATAATTCGTAACTCTTGTTATCGAAATAACGCGGAATAACTGTTTGGCCGACAATGCTTCTATGTCCCTACGTACCGGTCAGGAGATTGACGAAGTTTCAGCTTTGCGGTCATGTCGGTCCGGCGGGAGCCATTTTATCAAAAAGTAAAATGATTTCGCTGCATTCGGTTACAATTCATCGAACCATTACGATTTCTATAAAAACATCCATAATTCGTAACTCTTTTTGTCGAAATAACGCGGAAAAACTGTTTGGCCGACAATACCTCTATGTCCCCACGTTCCGGTCGGGAGATTGACAAAGTGTCTGCTTTGCGGTCATGTCGGCCCGGCGGGAGCCATTTTACCAAAAAGTAAAATGATATTCCAGCATTCGATTACAATTCGTCGAACCAGTACGATTTCTGTAAAAATATCCATAATTCGTAACTCTTGTTATCGAAATAACGCGGAAAAACTGTTTGGCCGACAATACCTATATGTCCCCACGTGCCGGTCGGGAGATTGACAAAGTGTCTGCTTTGCGGTCATGTCGGGCCGGCGGGAGCCATTTTACCAAAAAGTAAAATGATATTCCAGCATTCGATTACAATTCGTCGAACCATTACGATTTCTATAAAGATATCCATAATTCGTAACTCTTGTTATCGAAATAACGCGGAAAAATTGTTTGGCCGACAATTCTCCTACGTCCCCTCGTGCCGGTCAGGAAATTGACAAAGTTTGATCTTTGCCGTCATGTCGGTCCGGCGGCAGCCATTTTATCAAAAAGTAAAATGGTATCGTTGCATTCGGTTACAATTCATCGAACCATTACGATTTCTATAAAAACATCCATAATTCGTAACTCTTTTTGTCGAAATAACGCGGAAAAACTGTTTGGCCGACAATACCTCTATGTCCCCACGTTCCGGTCGGGAGATTGACAAAGTGTCTGCTTTGCGGTCATGTCGGCCCGGCGGGAGCCATTTTACCAAAAAGTAAAATGATATTCCAGCATTCGATTACAATTCGTCGAACCATTACGATTTCTATAAAAACATCCATAATTCGTAACTCTTTTTGTCGAAATAACGCGGAAAAACTGTTTGGCCGACAATACCTCTATGTCCCCACGTTCCGGTCGGGAGATTGACAAAGTGTCTGCTTTGCGGTCATGTCGGCCCGGCGGGAGCCATTTTACCAAAAAGTAAAATGATATTCCAGCATTCGATTACAATTCGTCGAACCATTACGATTTCTATAAAGATATCCATAATTCGTAACTCTTGTTATCGAAATAACGCGGAATAACTGTTTGGCCGACAATACCTCTATGTCCCCACGTTCCGGTCGGGAGATTGACAAAGTGTCTGCTTTGCGGTCATGTCGGCCCGGCGGGAGCCATTTTACCAAAAAGTAAAATGATATTCCAGCATTCGATTACAATTCGTCGAACCATTACGATTTCTATAAAGATATCCATAATTCGTAACTCTTGTTATCGAAATAACGCGGAAAAATTGTTTGGCCGACAATTCTCCTATGTCCCCTCGTGCCGGGCAGGAAATTGACAAAGTTTGATCTTTGCCGTCATGTCGGTCCGGCGGCAGTCATTTTATCAAAAAGTAAAATGATATCGTTGCATTCGGTTACAATTCATCGAACCATTACGATTTCTATAAAAATATCCATAATTCGTAACTCTTGTTATCGAAATAACGCGGGATAACTGTTTGGCCGACAATGCTTCTATGTCCCTACGTACCGGTCGGGAGATTGACAAAGTGTCTGCTTTGCGGTCATGTCGGCCCGGCGGGAGCCATTTTACCAAAAAGTAAAATGATATTCCAGCATTCGATTACAATTCGTCGAATCATTACGATTTCTATAAAGATATCCATAATTCGTAACTCTTGTTATCGAAATAACGCGGAAAAACTGTTTGGCCGACAATACCTCTATGTCCCCACGTTCCGGTCGGGAGATTGACAAAGTGTCTGCTTTGCGGTCATGTCGGCCCGGCGGGAGCCATTTTACCAAAAAGTAAAATGATATTCCAGCATTCGATTACAATTCGTCGAACCATTACGATTTCTATAAAGATATCCATAATTCGTAACTCTTGTTATCGAAATAACGCGGAATAACTGTTTGGCCGACAATACCTCTATGTCCCCACGTTCCGGTCGGCAGATTGACAAAGTGTCTGCTTTGCGGTCATGTCGGCCCGGCGGGAGCCATTTTACCAAAAAGTAAAATGATATTCCAGCATTCGATTACAATTCGTCGAACCATTACGATTTCTATAAAGATATCCATAATTCGTAACTCTTGTTATCGAAATAACGCGGAATAACTGTTTGGCCGACAATGCTTCTATCCCCTACGTACCGGTCAGGAGATTGACGAAGTTTCAGCTTTGCGGTCATGTCGGTCCGGCGGGAGCCATTTTATCAAAAAGTAAAATGATTTCGCTGCATTCGGTTACAATTCATCGAACCATTACGATTTCTATAAAAACATCCATAATTCGTAACTCTTTTTGTCGAAATAACGCGGAAAAACTGTTTGGCCGACAATATCTCTATGTCCCCACGTTCCGGTCGGGAGATTGAGAAAGTGTCTGCTTTGCGGTCATGTCGGCCCGGCGGGAGCCATTTTACCAAAAAGTAAAATGATATTCCAGCATTCGATTACAATTCGTCGAACCATTACGATTTCTATAAAGATATCCATAATTCGTAACTCTTGTTATCGAAATAACGCGGAAAAATTGTTTGGCCGACAATTCTCCTATGTCCCCTCGTGCCGGTCAGGAAATTGACAAAGTTTGATCTTTGCCGTCATGTCGGTCCGGCGGCAGTCATTTTATCAAAAAGTAAAATGATATCGTTGCATTCGGTTACAATTCATCGAACCATTACGATTTCTATAAAAATATCCATAATTCGTAACTCTTGTTATCGAAATAACGCGGGATAACTGTTTGGCCGACAATGCTTCTATGTCCCTACGTACCGGTCGGGAGATTGACAAAGTGTCTGCTTTGCGGGCATGTCGGCCCGGCGGGAGCCATTTTACCAAAAAGTAAAATGATATTCCAGCATTCGATTACAATTCGTCGAACCATTACGATTTCTATAAAGATATCCATAATTCGTAACTCTTGTTATCGAAATAACGCGGAAAAATTGTTTGGCCGACAATTCTCCTATGTCCCCTCGTGCCGGTCAGGAAATTGACAAAGTTTGATCTTTGCCGTCATGTCGGTCCGGCGGCAGTCATTTTATCAAAAAGTAAAATGATATCGTTGCATTCGGTTACAATTCATCGAACCATTACGATTTCTATAAAAATATCCATAATTCGTAACTCTTGTTATCGAAATAACGCGGAAAAATTGTTTGGCCGACAATTCTCCTATGTCCCTACGTACCGGTCAGGAGATTGACGAAGTTTCAGCTTTGCGGTCATGTCGGTCCGGCGGGAGCCATTTTATCAAAAAGTAAAATGATTTCGCTGCATTCGGTTACAATTCATCGAACCATTACGATTTCTATAAAAACATCCATAATTCGTAACTCTTTTTGTCGAAATAACGCGGAAAAACTGTTTGGCCGACAATACCTCTATGTCCCCACGTTCCGGTCGGGAGATTGACAAAGTGTCTGCTTTGCGGTCATGTCGGCCCGGCGGGAGCCATTTTACCAAAAAGTAAAATGATATTCCAGCATTCGATTACAATTCGTCGAACCATTACGATTTCTATAAAGATATCCATAATTCGTAACTCTTGCTATCGAAATAACGCGGAAAAATTGTTTGGCCGACAATTCTCCTATGTCCCCTCGTGCCGGTCAGGAAATTGACAAAGTTTGATCTTTGCCGTCATGTCGGTCCGGCGGCAGTCATTTTATCAAAAAGTAAAATGATATCGTTGCATTCGGTTACAATTCATCGAACCATTACGATTTCTATAAAAATATCCATAATTCGTAACTCTTGTTATCGAAATAACGCGGAATAACTGTTTGGCCGACAATGCTTCTATGTCCCTACGTACCGGTCAGGAGATTGACGAAGTTTCAGCTTTGCGGTCATGTCGGTCCGGCGGGAGCCATTTTATCAAAAAGTAAAATGATTTCGCTGCATTCGGTTACAATTCATCGAACCATTACGATTTCTATAAAAACATCCATAATTCGTAACTCTTTTTGTCGAAATAACGCGGAAAAACTGTTTGGCCGACAATACCTCTATGTCCCCACGTTCTGGTCGGGAGATTGACAAAGTGTCTGCTTTGCGGTCATGTCGGCCCGGCGGGAGCCATTTTACCAAAAAGTAAAATGATATTCCAGCATTCGATTACAATTCGTCGAACCATTACGATTTCTATAAAGATATCCATAATTCGTAACTCTTGTTATCGAAATAACGCGGAAAAACTGTTTGGCCGACAATACCTATATGTCCCCACGTGCCGGTCGGGAGATTGACAAAGTGTCTGCTTTGCGGTCATGTCGGGCCGGCGGGAGCCATTTTACAAAAAGTAAAATGATATTCCAGCATTCGATTACAATTCGTCGAACCATTACGATTTCTATAAAGATATCCATAATTCGTAACTCTTGTTATTGAAATAACGCGGAAGAATTGTTTGGCCGACAATTCTCCTATGTCCCCTCGTGCCGGTCAGGAAATTGACAAGGTTTGATCTTTGCCGTCATGTCGGTCCGGCGGCAGTCATTTTATCAAAAAGTAAAATGATATCGTTGCATTCGATTACAATTCGTCGAACCATTACGATTTCTATAAAGATATCCATAATTCGTAACTCTTGTTATCGAAATAACGCGGAATAACTGTTTGGCCGACAATGCTTCTATGTCCCTACGTACCGGTCAGGAGATTGACGAAGTTTCAGCTTTGCGGTCATGTCGGTCCGGCGGGAGCCATTTTATCAAAAAGTAAAATGATTTCGCTGCATTCGGTTACAATTCATCGAACCATTACGATTTCTATAAAAACATCCATAATTCGTAACTCTTGTTGTCGAAATAACGCGGAAAAACTGTTTGGCCGACAATACCTCTATGTCCCCACGTTCCGGTCGGGAGATTGACAAAGTGTCTGCTTTGCGGTCATGTCGGCCCGGCGGGAGCCATTTTACCAAAAAGTAAAATGATATTCCAGCATTCGATTACAATTCGTCGAACCATTACGATTTCTATAAAGATATCCATAATTCGTAACTCTTGCTATCGAAATAACGCGGAAAAATTGTTTGGCCGACAATTCTCCTATGTCCCCTCGTGCCGGTCAGGAAATTGACAAAGTTTGATCTTTGCCGTCATGTCGGTCCGGCGGCAGTCATTTTATCAAAAAGTAAAATGATATCGTTGCATTCGGTTACAATTCATCGAACCATTACGATTTCTATAAAAATATCCATAATTCGTAACTCTTGTTATCGAAATAACGCGGAATAACTGTTTGGCCGACAATGCTTCTATGTCCCTACGTACCGGTCAGGAGATTGACGAAGTTTCAGCTTTGCGGTCATGTCGGTCCGGCGGGAGCCATTTTATCAAAAAGTAAAATGATTTCGCTGCATTCGGTTACAGTTCATCGAACCATTACGATTTCTATAAAAACATCCATAATTCGTAACTCTTTTTATCGAAATAACGCGGAAAAACTGTTTGGCCGACAATATCTCTATGTCCCCACGTTCCGGTCGGGAGATTGACAAAGTGTCTGCTTTGCGGTCATGTCGGCCCGGCGGGAGCCATTTTACCAAAAAGTAAAATGATATTCCAGCATTCGATTACAATTCGTCGAACCATTACGATTTCTATAAAGATATCCATAATTCGTAACTCTTGCTATCGAAATAACGCGGAAAAATTGTTTGGCCGACAATTCTCCTATGTCCCCTCGTGCCGGTCAGGAAATTGACAAAGTTTGATCTTTGCCGTCATGTCGGTCCGGCGGCAGTCATTTTATCAAAAAGTAAAATGATATCGTTGCATTCGGTTACAATTCATCGAACCATTACGATTTCTATAAAAATATCCATAATTCGTAACTCTTGTTATCGAAATAACGCGGGATAACTGTTTGGCCGACAATGCTTCTATGTCCCTACGTACCGGTCGGGAGATTGACAAAGTGTCTGCTTTGCGGGCATGTCGGCCCGGCGGGAGCCATTTTACCAAAAAGTAAAATGATATTCCAGCATTCGATTACAATTCGTCGAACCATTACGATTTCTATAAAGATATCCATAATTCGTAACTCTTGTTATCGAAATAACGCGGAAAAATTGTTTGGCCGACAATTCTCCTATGTCCCCTCGTGCCGGTTAGGAAATTGACAAAGTTTGATCTTTGCCGTCATGTCGGTCCGGCGGCAGTCATTTTATCAAAAAGTAAAATGATATCGTTGCATTCGGTTACAATTCATCGAACCATTACGATTGCTATAAAAATATCCATAATTCGTAACTCTTGTTATCGAAATAACGCGGAAAAATTGTTTGGCCGACAATTCTCCTATGTCCCTACGTACCGGTCAGGAGATTGACGAAGTTTCAGCTTTGCGGTCATGTCGGTCCGGCGGGAGCCATTTTATCAAAAAGTAAAATGATTTCGCTGCATTCGGTTACAATTCATCGAACCATTACGATTTCTATAAAAACATCCATAATTCGTAACTCTTTTTGTCGAAATAACGCGGAAAAACTGTTTGGCCGACAATACCTCTATGTCCCCACGTTCCGGTCGGGAGATTGACAAAGTGTCTGCTTTGCGGTCATGTCGGCCCGGCGGGAGCCATTTTACCAAAAAGTAAAATGATATTCCAGCATTCGATTACAATTCGTCGAACCATTACGATTTCTATAAAGATATCCATAATTCGTAACTCTTGCTATCGAAATAACGCGGAAAAATTGTTTGGCCGACAATTCTCCTATGTCCCCTCGTGCCGGTCAGGAAATTGACAAAGTTTGATCTTTGCCGTCATGTCGGTCCGGCGGCAGTCATTTTATCAAAAAGTAAAATGATATCGTTGCATTCGGTTACAATTCATCGAACCATTACGATTTCTATAAAAATATCCATAATTCGTAACTCTTGTTATCGAAATAACGCGGAATAACTGTTTGGCCGACAATGCTTCTATGTCCCTACGTACCGGTCAGGAGATTGACGAAGTTTCAGCTTTGCGGTCATGTCGGTCCGGCGGGAGCCATTTTATCAAAAAGTAAAATGATTTCGCTGCATTCGGTTACAATTCATCGAACCATTACGATTTCTATAAAAACATCCATAATTCGTAACTCTTTTTGTCGAAATAACGCGGAAAAACTGTTTGGCCGACAATACCTCTATGTCCCCACGTTCTGGTCGGAAGATTGACAAAGTGTCTGCTTTGCGGTCATGTCGGCCCGGCGGGAGCCATTTTACCAAAAAGTAAAATGATATTCCAGCATTCGATTACAATTCGTCGAACCATTACGATTTCTATAAAGATATCCATAATTCGTAACTCTTGTTATCGAAATAACGCGGAAAAACTGTTTGGCCGACAATACCTATATGTCCCCACGTGCCGGTCGGGAGATTGACAAAGTGTCTGCTTTGCGGTCATGTCGGGCCGGCGGGAGCCATTTTACAAAAAGTAAAATGATATTCCAGCATTCGATTACAATTCGTCGAACCATTACGATTTCTATAAAGATATCCATAATTCGTAACTCTTGTTATTGAAATAACGCGGAAGAATTGTTTGGCCGACAATTCTCCTATGTCCCCTCGTGCCGGTCAGGAAATTGACAAGGTTTGATCTTTGCCGTCATGTCGGTCCGGCGGCAGTCATTTTATCAAAAAGTAAAATGATATCGTTGCATTCGATTACAATTCGTCGAACCATTACGATTTCTATAAAGATATCCATAATTCGTAACTCTTGTTATCGAAATAACGCGGAATAACTGTTTGGCCGACAATGCTTCTATATCCCTACGTACCGGTCAGGAGATTGACGAAGTTTCAGCTTTGCGGTCATGTCGGTCCGGCGGGAGCCATTTTATCAAAAAGTAAAATGATTTCGCTGCATTCGGTTACAATTCATCGAACCATTACGATTTCTATAAAAACATCCATAATTCGTAACTCTTTTTGTCGAAATAACGCGGAAAAACTGTTTGGCCGACAATACCTCTATGTCCCCACGTTCCGGTCGGGAGATTGACAAAGTGTCTGCTTTGCGGTCATGTCGGCCCGGCGGGAGCCATTTTACCAAAAAGTAAAATGATATTCCAGCATTCGATTACAATTCGTCGAACCATTACGATTTCTATAAAGATATCCATAATTCGTAACTCTTGCTATCGAAATAACGCGGAAAAATTGTTTGGCCGACAATTCTCCTATGTCCCCTCGTGCCGGTCAGGAAATTGACAAAGTTTGATCTTTGCCGTCATGTCGGTCCGGCGGCAGTCATTTTATCAAAAAGTAAAATGATATCGTTGCATTCGGTTACAATTCATCGAACCATTACGATTTCTATAAAAATATCCATAATTCGTAACTCTTGTTATTGAAATAACGCGGAATAACTGTTTGGCCGACAATGCTTCTATGTCCCTACGTACCGGTCAGGAGATTGACGAAGTTTCAGCTTTGCGGTCATGTCGGTCCGGCGGGAGCCATTTTATCAAAAAGTAAAATGATTTCGCTGCATTCGGTTACAATTCATCGAACCATTACGATTTCTATAAAAACATCCATAATTCGTAACTCTTTTTGTCGAAATAACGCGGAAAAACTGTTTGGCCGACAATACCTCTATGTCCCCACGTTCTGGTCGGGAGATTGACAAAGTGTCTGCTTTGCGGTCATGTCGGCCCGGCGGGAGCCATTTTACCAAAAAGTAAAATGATATTCCAGCATTCGATTACAATTCGTCGAACCATTACGATTTCTATAAAGATATCCATAATACGTAACTCTTGTTATCGAAATAACGCGGAAAAACTGTTTGGCCGACAATACCTATATGTCCCCACGTGCCGGTCGGGAGATTGACAAAGTGTCTGCTTTGCGGTCATGTCGGGCCGGCGGGAGCCATTTTACAAAAAGTAAAATGATATTCCAGCATTCGATTACAATTCGTCGAACCATTACGATTTCTATAAAGATATCCATAATTCGTAACTCTTGTTATTGAAATAACGCGGAAGAATTGTTTGGCCGACAATTCTCCTATGTCCCCTCGTGCCGGTCAGGAAATTGACAAGGTTTGATCTTTGCCGTCATGTCGGTCCGGCGGCAGTCATTTTATCAAAAAGTAAAATGATATCGTTGCATTCGATTACAATTCGTCGAACCATTACGATTTCTATAAAGATATCCATAATTCGTAACTCTTGTTATCGAAATAACGCGGAATAACTGTTTGGCCGACAATGCTTCTATGTCCCTACGTACCGGTCAGGAGATTGACGAAGTTTCAGCTTTGCGGTCATGTCGTTCCGGCGGGAGCCATTTTATCAAAAAGTAAAATGATTTCGCTGCATTCGGTTACAATTCATCGAACCATTACGATTTCTATAAAAACATCCATAATTCGTAACTCTTTTTGTCGAAATAACGCGGAAAAACTGTTTGGCCGACAATACCTCTATGTCCCCACGTTCCGGTCGGGAGATTGACAAAGTGTCTGCTTTGCGATCATGTCGGCCCGGCGGGAGCCATTTTACCAAAAAGTAAAATGATATTCCAGCATTCGATTACAATTCGTCGAACCATTACGATTTCTATAAAGATATCCATAATTCGTAACTCTTGCTATCGAAATAACGCGGAAAAATTGTTTGGCCGACAATTCTCCTATGTCCCCTCGTGCCGGTCAGGAAATTGACAAAGTTTGATCTTTGCCGTCATGTCGGTCCGGCGGCAGTCATTTTATCAAAAAGTAAAATGATATCGTTGCATTCGGTTACAATTCATCGAACCATTACGATTTCTATAAAAATATCCATAATTCGTAACTCTTGTTATCGAAATAACGCGGAATAACTGTTTGGCCGACAATGCTTCTATGTCCCTACGTACCGGTCAGGAGATTGACGAAGTTTCAGCTTTGCGGTCATGTCGGTCCGGCGGGAGCCATTTTATCAAAAAGTAAAATGATTTCGCTGCATTCGGTTACAATTCATCGAACCATTACGATTTCTATAAAAACATCCATAATTCGTAACTCTTTTTGTCGAAATAACGCGGAAAAACTGTTTGGCCGACAATACCTCTATGTCCCCACGTTCTGGTCGGGAGATTGACAAAGTGTCTGCTTTGCGGTCATGTCGGCCCGGCGGGAGCCATTTTACCAAAAAGTAAAATGATATTCCAGCATTCGATTACAATTCGTCGAACCATTACGATTTCTATAAAGATATCCATAATTCGTAACTCTTGTTATCGAAATAACGCGGAAAAACTGTTTGGCCGACAATACCTATATGTCCCCACGTGCCGGTCGGGAGATTGACAAAGTGTCTGCTTTGCGGTCATGTCGGGCCGGCGGGAGCCATTTTACAAAAAGTAAAATGATATTCCAGCATTCGATTACAATTCGTCGAACCATTACGATTTCTATAAAGATATCCATAATTCGTAACTCTTGTTATCGAAATAACGCGGAAAAATTGTTTGGCCGACAATTCTCCTATGTCCCCTCGTGCCGGTCAGGAAATTGACAAAGTTTGATCTTTGCCGTCATGTCGGTCCGGCGGCAGTCATTTTATCAAAAAGTAAAATGATATCGTTGCATTCGGTTACAATTCATCGAACCATTACGATTTCTATAAAAATATCCATAATTCGTAACTCTTGTTATCGAAATAACGCGGAAAAATTGTTTGGCCGACAATTCTCCTATGTCCCCTCGTGCCGGTCAGGAAATTGACAAAGTTTGATCTTTGCGGTCATGTCGGTCCGGCGGGAGCCATTTTATCAAAAAGTAAAATGATTTCGCTGCATTCGGTTACAGTTCATCGAACCATTACGATTTCTATAAAAACATCCATAATTCGTAACTCTTTATGTCGAAATAACGCGGAAAAACTGTTTGGCCGACAATACCTTAGGTCCCCACGTTCCGGTCGGGAGATTGACAAAGTGTCTGCTTTGCGGGCATGTCGGCCCGGCGGAAGCCATTTTACCAAAAAGTAAAATGATATTCCAGCATTCGATTACAATTCGTCGAACCATTACGATTTCTATAAAAACATCCATAATTCGTAACTCTTGTTATCGAAATAACGCAGAATAACTGTTTGACCGACAATGCTTCTATGTCCCTACGTACCGGTCAGGAGATTGACGAAGTTTCATCTTTGCGGTCATCGTCGGTCCGGCGGGAGCCATTTTATCAAAAAGTAAAATGATTTCGCTGCATTCGGTTACGATTCATCGAACCATTACGATTTCTATAAAAACATCCATAATTCGTAACTCTTTTTGTCGAAATAACGCGGAAAAACTGTTTGGCCGACAATACCTCTATGTCCCCACGTGCCGGTCGGGAGATTGACAAAGTGTCTGCTTTGCCGTCATGTCGGCCCGGCGGGAGCCATTTTACCAAAAAGTAAAATGATATTCCAGCATTCGATTACAATTCGTCGAACCATTACGATTTCTATAAAGATATCCATAATTCGTAACTCTTGTTATCGAAATAACGCGGAAAAATTGTTTGGCCGACAATTCCCCTATGTCCCCTCGTGCCGGTCAGGAAATTGACGAAGTTTCAGCTTTGCGGTCATCGTCGGTCCGGCGGGAGCCATTTTATCAAAAAGTAAAATGATTTCGCTGCATTCGGTTACAATTCATCGAACCATTACGATTTCTATAAAAACATCCATAATTCGTAACTCTTGTTATCGAAATAACGCAGAATAACTGTTTGACCGACAATGCTTCTATGTCCCTACGTACCGGTCAGGAGATTGACGAAGTTTCATCTTTGCGGTCATCGTCGGTCCGGCGGGAGCCATTTTATCAAAAAGTAAAATGATTTCGCTGCATTCGGTTACGATTCATCGAACCATTACGATTTCTATAAAAACATCCATAATTCGTAGCTCTTTTTGTCGAAATAACGCGGAAAAACTGTTTGGCCGACAATACCTCTATGTCCCCACGTGCCGGTCGGGAGATTGACAAAGTGTCTGCGTTGCGGTCATGTCGGCCCGGCGGGAGCCATTTTACCAAAAAGTAAAATGATATTCCAGCATTCGATTACAATTCGTCGAACCATTACGATTTCTATAAAGATATCCATAATTCGTAACTCTTGTTATCGAAATAACGCGGAAAAATTGTTTGGCCGACAATTCTCCTATGTCCCCTCGTGCCGGTCAGGAAATTGACAAAGTTTGATCTTTGCCGTCATGTCGGTCCGGCGGCAGTCATTTTATCAACAAGTAAAATGATATCGTTGCATTCGGATACAATTCATCGAACCATTACGATTTCTATAAAAATATCCATAATTCGTAACTCTTGTTATCGAAATAACGCGGGATAACTGTTTGGCCGACAATGCTTCTATGTCCCTACGTACCGGTCGGGAGATTGACAAAGTGTCTGCTTTGCGGGCATGTCGGCCCGGCGGGAGCCATTTTACCAAAAAGTAAAATGATATTCCAGCATTCGATTACAATTCGTCGAACCATTACGATTTCTATAAAGATATCCATATTTCGTAACTCTTGTTATCGAAATAACGCGGAAAAATTGTTTGGCCGACAATTCTCCTATGTCCCCTCGTGCCGGTCAGGAAATTGACAAAGTTTGATCTTTGCGGTCATGTCGGTCCGGCGGGAGCCATTTTATCAAAAAGTAAAATGATTTCGCTGCATTCGGTTACAATTCATCGAACCATTACGATTTCTATAAAAACATCCATAATTCGTAACTCTTTTTGTCGAAATAACGCGGAAAAACTGTTTGGCCGACAATACCTTTATGTCCCCACGTTCCGGTCGGGAGATTGACAAAGTGTCTGCTTTGCGGGCATGTCGGCCCGGCGGAAGCCATTTTATCAAAAAGTAAAATGATATCGCTGCATTCGGTTACAATCCATCGAACCATTACGATTTCTATAAAAACATCCATAATTCGTAACTCTTGTTATCGAAATAACGCGGAATAACTGTTTGGCCGACAATACCTCTATGTCCCCACGTTCCGGTCGGGAGATTGACAAAGTGTCTGCTTTGCGGTCATGTCGGCCCGGCGGGAGCCATTTTACCAAAAAGTAAAATGATATTCCAGCATTCGATTACAATTCGTCGAACCATTACGATTTCTATAAAGATATCCATAATTCGTAACTCTTGTTATCGAAATAACGCGGAATAACTGTTTGGCCGACAATACCTCTATGTCCCCGCGTTCCGGTCGGGAGATTGACAAAGTGTCTGCTTTGCGGTCATGTCGGCCCGGCGGGAGCCAATTTATCAAAAAGTAAAATGATATTCCAGCATTCGATTACAATTCGTCGAACCATTACGATTTCTATAAAGATATCCATAATTCGTAACTCTTGTTATCGAAATAACGCGGAATAACTGTTTGGCCGACAATACCTCTATGTCCCCACGTTCCGGTCGGGAGATTGACAAAGTGTCTGCTTTGCGGTCATGTCGGCCCGGCGGGAGCCATTTTACCAAAAAGTAAAATGATTTCGCTGCATTCGGTTACGATTCATCGAACCATTACGATTTCTATAAAGATATCCATAATTCGTAACTCTTGTTATCGAAATAACGCGGAAAAATTGTTTGGCCGACAATTCTCCTATGTCCCCTCGTGCCGGTCAGGAAATTGACAAAGTTTGATCTTTGCCGTCATGTCGGTCCGGCGGCAGTCATTTTATCAAAAAGTAAAATGATATCGTTGCATTCGGATACAATTCATCGAACCATTACGATTTCTATAAAAATATCCATAATTCGTAACTCTTGTTATCGAAATAACGCGGGATAACTGTTTGGCCGACAATGCTTCTATGTCCCTACGTACCGGTCGGGAGATTGACAAAGTGTCTGCTTTGCGGGCATGTCGGCCCGGCGGGAGCCATTTTACCAAAAAGTAAAATGATATTCCAGCATTCGATTACAATTCGTCGAACCATTACGATTTCTATAAAGATATCCATATTTCGTAACTCTTGTTATCGAAATAACGCGGAAAAATTGTTTGGCCGACAATTCTCCTATGTCCCCTCGTGCCGGTCAGGAAATTGACAAAGTTTGATCTTTGCGGTCATGTCGGTCCGGCGGGAGCCATTTTATCAAAAAGTAAAATGATTTCGCTGCATTCGGTTACAATTCATCGAACCATTACGATTTCTATAAAAACATCCATAATTCGTAACTCTTTTTGTCGAAATAACGCGGAAAAACTGTTTGGCCGACAATACCTTTATGTCCCCACGTTCCGGTCGGGAGATTGACAAAGTGTCTGCTTTGCGGGCATGTCGGCCCGGCGGAAGCCATTTTATCAAAAAGTAAAATGATATCGCTGCATTCGGTTACAATCCATCGAACCATTACGATTTCTATAAAAACATCCATAATTCGTAACTCTTGTTATCGAAATAACGCGGAATAACTGTTTGGCCGACAATACCTCTATGTTCCCACGTTCCGGTCGGGAGATTGACAAAGTGTCTGCTTTGCGGTCATGTCGGCCCGGCGGGAGCCATTTTACCAAAAAGTAAAATGATATTCCAGCATTCGATTACAATTCGTCGAACCATTACGATTTCTATAAAGATATCCATAATTCGTAACTCTTGTTATCGAAATAACGCGGAATAACTGTTTGGCCGACAATGCTTCTATGTCCCTACGTACCGGTCAGGAGATTGACAAAGTGTCTGCTTTGCGGGCATGTCGGCCCGGCGGGAGCCATTTTACCAAAAAGTAAAATGATATTCCAGCATTCGATTACAATTCGTCGAACCATTACGATTTCTATAAAGATATCCATATTTCGTAACTCTTGTTATCGAAATAACGCGGAAAAATTGTTTGGCCGACAATTCTCCTATGTCCCCTCGTGCCGGTCAGGAAATTGACAAAGTTTGATCTTTGCGGTCATGTCGGTCCGGCGGGAGCCATTTTATCAAAAAGTAAAATGATTTCGCTGCATTCGGTTACAATCCATCGAACCATTACGATTTCTATAAAAACATCCATAATTCGTAACTCTTGTTATCGAAATAACGCGGAATAACTGTTTGGCCGACAATACCTCTATGTCCCCACGTTCCGGTCGGGAGATTGACAAAGTGTCTGCTTTGCGGTCATGTCGGCCCGGCGGGAGCCATTTTACCAAAAAGTAAAATGATATTCCAGCATTCGATTACAATTCGTCGAACCATTACGATTTCTATAAAGATATCCATAATTCGTAACTCTTGTTATCGAAATAACGCGGAATAACTGTTTGGCCGACAATGCTTCTATGTCCCTACGTACCGGTCAGGAGATTGACAAAGTGTCTGCTTTGCGGGCATGTCGGCCCGGCGGGAGCCATTTTACCAAAAAGTAAAATGATATTCCAGCATTCGATTACAATTCGTCGAACCATTACGATTTCTATAAAGATATCCATATTTCGTAACTCTTGTTATCGAAATAACGCGGAAAAATTGTTTGGCCGACAATTCTCCTATGTCCCCTCGTGCCGGTCAGGAAATTGACAAAGTTTGATCTTTGCGGTCATGTCGGTCCGGCGGGAGCCATTTTATCAAAAAGTAAAATGATTTCGCTGCATTCGGTTACAATTCATCGAACCATTACGATTTCTATAAAAACATCCATAATTCGTAACTCTTTTTGTCGAAATAACGCGGAAAAACTGTTTGGCCGACAATACCTTTATGTCCCCACGTTCCGGTCGGGAGATTGACAAAGTGTCTGCTTTGCGGGCATGTCGGCCCGGCGGAAGCCATTTTATCAAAAAGTAAAATGATATCGCTGCATTCGGTTACAATCCATCGAACCATTACGATTTCTATAAAAACATCCATAATTCGTAACTCTTGTTATCGAAATAACGCGGAATAACTGTTTGGCCGACAATACCTCTATGTCCCCGCGTTCCGGTCGGGAGATTGACAAAGTGTCTGCTTTGCGGTCATGTCGGCCCGGCGGGAGCCAATTTATCAAAAAGTAAAATGATATTCCAGCATTCGATTACAATTCGTCGAACCATTACGATTTCTATAAAGATATCCATAATTCGTAACTCTTGTTATCGAAATAACGCGGAATAACTGTTTGGCCGACAATACCTCTATGTCCCCACGTTCCGGTCGGGAGATTGACAAAGTGTCTGCTTTGCGGTCATGTCGGCCCGGCGGGAGCCATTTTACCAAAAAGTAAAATGATTTCGCTGCATTCGGTTACGATTCATCGAACCATTACGATTTCTATAAAAACATCCATAATTCGTAACTCTTTTTGTCGAAATAACGCGGAAAAACTGTTTGGCCGACAATACCTCTATGTCCCCACGTGCCGGTCGGGAGATTGACAAAGTGTCTGCGTTGCGGTCATGTCGGCCCGGCGGGAGCCATTTTACCAAAAAGTAAAATGATATTCCAGCATTCGATTACAATTCGTCGAACCATTACGATTTCTATAAAGATATCCATAATTCGTAACTCTTGTTATCGAAATAACGCGGAAAAATTGTTTGGCCGACAATTCTCCTATGTCCCCTCGTGCCGGTCAGGAAATTGACAAAGTTTGATCTTTGCCGTCATGTCGGTCCGGCGGCAGTCATTTTATCAAAAAGTAAAATGATATCGTTGCATTCGGATACAATTCATCGAACCGTTACGATTTCTATAAAAATATCCATAATTCGTAACTCTTGTTATCGAAATAACGCGGGATAACTGTTTGGCCGACAATGCTTCTATGTCCCTACGTACCGGTCGGGAGATTGACAAAGTGTCTGCTTTGCGGGCATGTCGGCCCGGCGGGAGCCATTTTACCAAAAAGTAAAATGATATTCCAGCATTCGATTACAATTCGTCGAACCATTACGATTTCTATAAAGATATCCATATTTCGTAACTCTTGTTATCGAAATAACGCGGAAAAATTGTTTGGCCGACAATTCTCCTATGTCCCCTCGTGCCGGTCAGGAAATTGACAAAGTTTGATCTTTGCGGTCATGTCGGTCCGGCGGGAGCCATTTTATCAAAAAGTAAAATGATTTCGCTGCATTCGGTTACAATTCATCGAACCATTACGATTTCTATAAAAACATCCATAATTCGTAACTCTTTTTGTCGAAATAACGCGGAAAAACTGTTTGGCCGACAATACCTTTATGTCCCCACGTTCCGGTCGGGAGATTGACAAAGTGTCTGCTTTGCGGGCATGTCGGCCCGGCGGAAGCCATTTTATCAAAAAGTAAAATGATATCGCTGCATTCGGTTACAATCCATCGAACCATTACGATTTCTATAAAAACATCCATAATTCGTAACTCTTGTTATCGAAATAACGCGGAATAACTGTTTGGCCGACAATACCTCTATGTTCCCACGTTCCGGTCGGGAGATTGACAAAGTGTCTGCTTTGCGGTCATGTCGGCCCGGCGGGAGCCATTTTACCAAAAAGTAAAATGATATTCCAGCATTCGATTACAATTCGTCGAACCATTACGATTTCTATAAAGATATCCATAATTCGTAACTCTTGTTATCGAAATAACGCGGAATAACTGTTTGGCCGACAATGCTTCTATGTCCCTACGTACCGGTCAGGAGATTGACAAAGTGTCTGCTTTGCGGGCATGTCGGCCCGGCGGGAGCCATTTTACCAAAAAGTAAAATGATATTCCAGCATTCGATTACAATTCGTCGAACCATTACGATTTCTATAAAGATATCCATATTTCGTAACTCTTGTTATCGAAATAACGCGGAAAAATTGTTTGGCCGACAATTCTCCTATGTCCCCTCGTGCCGGTCAGGAAATTGACAAAGTTTGATCTTTGCGGTCATGTCGGTCCGGCGGGAGCCATTTTATCAAAAAGTAAAATGATTTCGCTGCATTCGGTTACAATTCATCGAACCATTACGATTTCTATAAAAACATCCATAATTCGTAACTCTTTTTGTCGAAATAACGCGGAAAAACTGTTTGGCCGACAATACCTTTATGTCCCCACGTTCCGGTCGGGAGATTGACAAAGTGTCTGCTTTGCGGGCATGTCGGCCCGGCGGAAGCCATTTTATCAAAAAGTAAAATGATATCGCTGCATTCGGTTACAATCCATCGAACCATTACGATTTCTATAAAAACATCCATAATTCGTAACTCTTGTTATCGAAATAACGCGGAATAACTGTTTGGCCGACAATACCTCTATGTCCCCACGTTCCGGTCGGGAGATTGACAAAGTGTCTGCTTTGCGGTCATGTCGGCCCGGCGGGAGCCAATTTATCAAAAAGTAAAATGATATTCCAGCATTCGATTACAATTCGTCGAACCATTACGATTTCTATAAAGATATCCATAATTCGTAACTCTTGTTATCGAAATAACGCGGAATAACTGTTTGGCCGACAATGCTTCTATGTCCCTACGTACCGGTCAGGAGATTGACGAAGTTTCAGCTTTGCGGTCATGTCGGTCCGGCGGGAGTCATTTTATCAAAAAGTAAAATGATTTCGCTGCATTCGGTTACAATTCATCGAACCATTACGATTTCTATAAAAACATCCATAATTCGTAACTCTTTTTGTCGAAATAACGCGGAAAAACTGTTTGGCCGACAATACCTCTATGTCCCCACGTTCCGGTCGGGAGATTGACAAAGTGTCTGCTTTGCGGTCATGTCGGCCCGGCGGGAGCCATTTTACCAAAAAGTAAAATGATATTCCAGCATTCGATTACAATTCGTCGAACCATTACGATTTCTATAAAGATATCCATAATTCGTAACTCTTGTTATCGAAATAACGCGGAAAAACTGTTCGGCCGACAATACCTCTATGTCCCCACGTGCCGGTCGGGAGATTGACAAAGTGTCTGCTTTGCGGTCATGTCGGCTCGGCGGGAGCCATTTTACCAAAAAGTAAAATGATATTCCAGCATTCGATTACAATTCGTCGAACCATTACGATTTCTATAAAGATATCCATAATTCGTAACTCTTGTTATCGAAATAACGCGGAAAAATTGTTTGGCCGACAATTCTCCTATGTCCCCTCGTGCCGGTCAGGAAATTGACAAAGTTTGATCTTTGCCGTCATGTCGGTCCGGCGGCAGTCATTTTATCAAAAAGTAAAATGATATCGTTGCATTCGGTTACAATTCATCGAACCATTACGATTTCTATAAAAATATCCATAATTCGTAACTCTTGTTATCGAAATAACGCGGGATAACTGTTTGGCCGACAATGCTTCTATGTCCCTACGTACCGGTCAGGAGATTGACGAAGTTTCAGCTTTGCGGTCATGTCGGTCCGGCGGGAGCCATTTTATCAAAAAGTAAAATGATTTCGCTGCATTCGGTTACAATTCATCGAACCATTACGATTTCTATAAAAACATCCATAATTCGTAACTCTTTTTGTCGAAATAACGCGGAAAAACTGTTTGGCCGACAATACCTCTATGTCCCCACGTGCCGGTCGGGAGAATGACAAAGTGTCTGCTTTGCGGTCATGTCGGCCCGGCGGGAGCCATTTTACCAAAAAGTAAAATGATATTCCACCATTCGATTACAATTCGTCGAACCATTACGATTTCTATAAAAATATCCATAATTCGTAACTCTTGTTATCGAAATAACGCGGAAAAATTGTTTGGCCGACAATTCTCCTATGTCCCCTCGTGCCGGTCAGGAAATTGACAAAGTTTGATCTTTGCGGTCATGTCGGTCCGGCGGGAGCCATTTTATCAAAAAGTAAAATGATTTCGCTGCATTCGGTTACAATTCATCGAACCATTACGATTTCTATAAAAACATCCATAATTCGTAACTCTTTTTGTCGAAATAACGCGGAAAAACTGTTTGGCCGACAATACCTTTATGTCCCCACGTTCCGGTCGGGAGATTGACAAAGTGTCTGCTTTGCGGGCATGTCGGCCCGGCGGAAGCCATTTTATCAAAAAGTAAAATGATATCGCTGCATTCGGTTACAATCCATCGAACCATTACGATTTCTATAAAAACATCCATAATTCGTAACTCTTGTTATCGAAATAACGCGGAATAACTGTTTGGCCGACAATACCTCTATGTCCCCACGTTCCGGTCGGGAGATTGACAAAGTGTCTGCTTTGCGGTCATGTCGGCCCGGCGGGAGCCATTTTACCAAAAAGTAAAATGATATTCCAGCATTCGATTACAATTCGTCGAACCATTACGATTTCTATAAAGATATCCATAATTCGTAACTCTTGTTATCGAAATAACGCGGAATAACTGTTTGGCCGACAATGCTTCTATGTCCCTACGTACCGGTCAGGAGATTGACGAAGTTTCAGCTTTGCGGTCATGTCGGTCCGGCGGGAGTCATTTTATCAAAAAGTAAAATGATTTCGCTGCATTCGGTTACAATTCATCGAACCATTACGATTTCTATAAAAACATCCATAATTCGTAACTCTTTTTGTCGAAATAACGCGGAAAAACTGTTTGGCCGACAATACCTCTATGTCCCCACGTTCCGGTCGGGAGATTGACAAAGTGTCTGCTTTGCGGTCATGTCGGCCCGGCGGGAGCCATTTTACCAAAAAGTAAAATGATATTCCAGCATTCGATTACAATTCGTCGAACCATTACGATTTCTATAAAGATATCCATAATTCGTAACTCTTGTTATCGAAATAACGCGGAAAAACTGTTTGGCCGACAATACCTCTATGTCCCCACGTGCCGGTCGGGAGATTGACAAAGTGTCTGCTTTGCGGTCATGTCGGCCCGGCGGGAGCCATTTTACCAAAAAGTAAAATGATATTCCAGCATTCGATTACAATTCGTCGAACCATTACGATTTCTATAAAGATATCCATAATTCGTAACTCTTGTTATCGAAATAACGCGGAAAAATTGTTTGGCCGACAATTCTCCTATGTCCCCTCGTGCCGGTCAGGAAATTGACAAAGTTTGATCTTTGCCGTCATGTCGGTCCGGCGGGAGCCATTTTATCAAAAAGTAAAATGATTTCGCTGCATTCGGTTACAATTCATCGAACCATTACGATTTCTATAAAAACATCCATAATTCGTAACTCTTTTTGTCGAAATAACGCGGAAAAACTGTTTGGCCGACAATACCTTTATGTCCCCACGTTCCGGTCGGGAGATTGACAAAGTGTCTGCTTTGCGGGCATGTCGGCCCGGCGGAAGCCATTTTATCAAAAAGTAAAATGATATCGCTGCATTCGGTTACAATCCATCGAACCATTACGATTTCTATAAAAACATCCATAATTCGTAACTCTTGTTATCGAAATAACGCGGAATAACTGTTTGGCCGACAATACCTCTATGTCCCCACGTTCCGGTCGGGATATTGACAAAGTGTCTGCTTTGCGGTCATGTCGGCCCGGCGGGAGCCATTTTACCAAAAAGTAAAATGATATTCCAGCATTCGATTACAATTCGTCGAACCATTACGATTTCTATAAAGATATCCATAATTCGTAACTCTTGTTATCGAAATAACGCGGAATAACTGTTTGGCCGACAATGCTTCTATGTCCCTACGTACCGGTCAGGAGATTGACGAAGTTTCAGCTTTGCGGTCATGTCGGTCCGGCGGGAGTCATTTTATCAAAAAGTAAAATGATTTCGCTGCATTCGGTTACAATTCATCGAACCATTACGATTTCTATAAAAACATCCATAATTCGTAACTCTTTTTGTCGAAATAACGCGGAAAAACTGTTTGGCCGACAATACCTCTATGTCCCCACGTTCCGGTCGGGAGATTGACAAAGTGTCTGCTTTGCGGTCATGTCGGCCCGGCGGGAGCCATTTTACCAAAAAGTAAAATGATATTCCAGCATTCGATTACAATTCGTCGAACCATTACGATTTCTATAAAGATATCCATAATTCGTAACTCTTGTTATCGAAATAACGCGGAAAAACTGTTTGGCCGACAATACCTCTATGTCCCCACGTGCCGGTCGGGAGATTGACAAAGTGTCTGCTTTGCGGTCATGTCGGCCCGGCGGGAGCCATTTTACCAAAAAGTAAAATGATATTCCAGCATTCGATTACAATTCGTCGAACCATTACGATTTCTATAAAGATATCCATAATTCGTAACTCTTGTTATCGAAATAACGCGGAAAAATTGTTTGGCCGACAATTCTCCTATGTCCCCTCGTGCCGGTCAGGAAATTGACAAAGTTTGATCTTTGCCGTCATGTCGGTCCGGCGGCAGTCATTTTATCAAAAAGTAAAATGATATCGTTGCATTCGGTTACAATTCATCGAACCATTACGATTTCTATAAAAATATCCATAATTCGTAACTCTTGTTATCGAAATAACGCGGGATAACTGTTTGGCCGACAATGCTTCTATGTCCCTACGTACCGGTCAGGAGATTGACGAAGTTTCAGCTTTGCGGACATGTCGGTCCGGCGGGAGCCATTTTATCAAAAAGTAAAATGATTTCGCTGCATTCGGTTACAATTCATCGAACCATTACGATTTCTATAAAAACATCCATAATTCGTAACTCTTTTTGTCGAAATAACGCGGAAAAACTGTTTGGCCGACAATACCTCTATGTCCCCACGTGCCGGTCGGGAGAATGACAAAGTGTCTGCTTTGCGGTCATGTCGGCCCGGCGGGAGCCATTTTACCAAAAAGTAAAATGATATTCCACCATTCGATTACAATTCGTCGAACCATTACGATTTCTATAAAAATATCCATAATTCGTAACTCTTGTTATCGAAATAACGCGGAAAAATTGTTTGGCCGACAATTCTCCTATGTCCCCTCGTGCCGGTCAGGAAATTGACAAAGTTTGATCTTTGCGGTCATGTCGGTCCGGCGGGAGCCATTTTATCAAAAAGTAAAATGATTTCGCTGCATTCGGTTACAATTCATCGAACCATTACGATTTCTATAAAAACATCCATAATTCGTAACTCTTTTTGTCGAAATAACGCGGAAAAACTGTTTGGCCGACAATACCTTTATGTCCCCACGTTCCGGTCGGGAGATTGACAAAGTGTCTGCTTTGCGGGCATGTCGGCCCGGCGGAAGCCATTTTATCAAAAAGTAAAATGATATCGCTGCATTCGGTTACAATCCATCGAACCATTACGATTTCTATAAAAACATCCATAATTCGTAACTCTTGTTATCGAAATAACGCGGAATAACTGTTTGGCCGACAATACCTCTATGTCCCCACGTTCCGGTCGGGAGATTGACAAAGTGTCTGCTTTGCGGTCATGTCGGCCCGGCGGGAGCCATTTTACCAAAAAGTAAAATGATATTCCAGCATTCGATTACAATTCGTCGAACCATTACGATTTCTATAAAGATATCCATAATTCGTAACTCTTGTTATCGAAATAACGCGGAATAACTGTTTGGCCGACAATGCTTCTATGTCCCTACGTACCGGTCAGGAGATTGACGAAGTTTCAGCTTTGCGGTCATGTCGGTCCGGCGGGAGTCATTTTATCAAAAAGTAAAATGATTTCGCTGCATTCGGTTACAATTCATCGAACCATTACGATTTCTATAAAAACATCCATAATTCGTAACTCTTTTTGTCGAAATAACGCGGAAAAACTGTTTGGCCGACAATACCTCTATGTCCCCACGTTCCGGTCGGGAGATTGACAAAGTGTCTGCTTTGCGGTCATGTCGGCCCGGCGGGAGCCATTTTACCAAAAAGTAAAATGATATTCCAGCATTCGATTACAATTCGTCGAACCATTACGATTTCTATAAAGATATCCATAATTCGTAACTCTTGTTATCGAAATAACGCGGAAAAACTGTTTGGCCGACAATACCTCTATGTCCCCACGTGCCGGTCGGGAGATTGACAAAGTGTCTGCTTTGCGGTCATGTCGGCCCGGCGGGAGCCATTTTACCAAAAAGTAAAATGATATTCCAGCATTCGATTACAATTCGTCGCACCATTACGATTTCTATAAAGATATCCATAATTCGTAACTCTTGTTATCGAAATAACGCGGAAAAATTGTTTGGCCGACAATTCTCCTATGTCCCCTCGTGCCGGTCAGGAAATTGACAAAGTTTGATCTTTGCCGTCATGTCGGTCCGGCGGCAGTCATTTTATCAAAAAGTAAAATGATATCGTTGCATTCGGTTACAATTCATCGAACCATTACGATTTCTATAGAAATATCCATAATTCGTAACTCTTGTTATCGAAATAACGCGGAATAACTGTTTGGCCGACAATGCTTCTATGTCCCTACGTACCGGTCAGGAGATTGACGAAGTTTCAGCTTTGCGGTCATGTCGGTCCGGCGGGAGCCATTTTACCAAAAAGTGAAATGATATTCCAGCATTCGATTACAATTCGTCGAACCATTACGAATTCTATAAAGATATCCATAATTCGTAACTCTTGTTATCGAAATAACGCGGAAAAATTGTTTGGCCGACAATTCTCCTATGTCCCCTCGTGCCGGTCAGGAAATTGACAAAGTTTGATCTTTGCCGTCATGTCGGTCCGGCGGCAATCATTTTATCAAAAAGTAAAATGATTTCGCTGCATTCGGTTACAATTCATCGAACCATTACGATTTCTATAAAAACATCCATAATTCGTAACTCTTTTTGTCGAAATAACGCGGAAAAACTGTTTGGCCGACAATGCTTCTATGTCCCTACGTACCGGTCAGGAGATTGACGAAGTTTCAGCTTTGCGGTCATGTCGGTCCGGCGGGAGCCATTTTACCAAAAAGTGAAATGATATTCCAGCATTCGATTACAATTCGTCGAACCATTACGATTTCTATAAAGATATCCATAATTCGTAACTCTTGTTATCGAAATAACGCGGAAAAACTGTTTGGCCGACAATACCTCTATGTCCCCACGTGCCGGTCGGGAGATTGACAAAGTGTCTGCTTTGCGGTCATGCCGGCCCGGCGGGAGCCATTTTACCAAAAAGTAAAATGATATTCCAGCATTCGATTACAATTCGTCGAACCATTACGATTTCTATAAAGATATCCATAATTCGTAACTCTTGTTATCGAAATAACGCGGAAAAATTGTTTGGCCGACAATTCTCCTATGTCCCCTCGTGCCGGTCAGGAAATTGACAAAGTTTGATCTTTGCCGTCATGTCGGTCCGGCGGCAGTCATTTTATCAAAAAGTAAAATGATATCGTTGCATTCGGTTACAATTCATCGAACCATTACGATTTCTATAAAAATATCCATAATTCGTAACTCTTGTTATCGAAATAACGCGGAATAACTGTTTGGCCGACAATGCTTCTATGTCCCTACGTACCGGTCAGGAGATTGACGAAGTTTCAGCTTTGCGGTCATGTCGGTCCGGCGGGAGCCATTTTACCAAAAAGTGAAATGATATTCCAGCATTCGATTACAATTCGTCGAACCATTACGAATTCTATAAAGATATCCATAATTCGTAACTCTTGTTATCGAAATAACGCGGAAAAATTGTTTGGCCGACAATTCTCCTATGTCCCCTCGTGCCGGTCAGGAAATTGACAAAGTTTGATCTTTGCCGTCATGTCGGTCCGGCGGCAATCATTTTATCAAAAAGTAAAATGATTTCGCTGCATTCGGTTACAATTCATCGAACCATTACGATTTCTATAAAAACATCCATAATTCGTAACTCTTTTTGTCGAAATAACGCGGAAAAACTGTTTGGCCGACAATACCTCTATGTCCCCACGTGCCGGTCGGGAGATTGACAAAGTTTGATCTTTGCCGTCATGTCGGTCCGGCGGCAGCCATTTTATCAAAAAGTAAAATGATATCGTTGCATTCGGTTACAATTCATCGAACCGTTACGATTTCTATAAAAACATCCATAATTCGTAACTCTTTTTGTCGAAATAACGCGGAAAAACTGTTTGGCCGACAATACCTTTATGTCCCCACGTTCTGGTCGGGAGATTGACAAAGTGTCTGCTTTGCGGTCATGTCGGCCCGGCGGGAGCCATTTTATCAAAAAGTAAAATGATTTCGCTGCATTCGGTTACAATTCATCGAACCATTACGATTTCTATAAAAACATCCATAATTCGTAACTCTTTTTGTCGAAATAACGCGGAAAAGCTGTTTGGCCGACAATACCTCTATGTCCCCACGTTCTGGTCGGGAGATTGACAAAGTGTCTGCTTTGCGGGCATGTCGGCCCGGCGGGAGCCATTTTATCAAAAAGTAAAATGATTTCGCTGCATTCGGTTACAATTCATCGAACCATTACGATTTCTATAAAAACATCCATAATTCGTAACTCTTTTTGTCGAAATAACGCGGAAAAACTGTTTGGCCGACAATACCTCTATGTCCCCACGTTCTGGTCGGGAGATTGACAAAGTGTCTGCTTTGCGGTCATGTCGGCCCGGCGGGAGCCATTTTACCAAAAAGTGAAATGATATTCCAGCATTCGATTACAATTCGTCGAACCATTACGATTTCTATAAAGATATCCATAATTCGTAACTCTTGTTATCGAAATAACGCGGAATAACTGTTTGGCCGACAATGCTTCTATGTCCCTACGTACCGGTCAGGAGATTGACGAAGTTTCAGCTTTGCGGTCATGTCGGTCCGGCGGGAGCCATTTTATCAAAAAGTAAAATGATTTCGCTGCATTCGGTTACAATTCATCGAACCATTACGATTTCTATAAAAACATCCATAATTCGTAACTCTTTTTGTCGAAATAACGCGGAAAAACTGTTTGGCCGACAATACCTCTATGTCCCCACGTTCTGGTCGGGAGATTGACAAAGTGTCTGCTTTGCGGTCATGTCGGCCCGGCGGGAGCCATTTTACCAAAAAGTAAAATGATATTCCAGCATTCGATTACATTTCGTCGAACCATTACGATTTCTATAAAGATATCCATAATTCGTAACTCTTGTTATCGAAATAACGCGGAAAAACTGTTTGGCCGACAATACCTATATGTCCCCACGTGCCGGTCGGGAGATTGACAAAGTGTCTGCTTTGCGGTCATGTCGGCCCGGCGGGAGCCATTTTACCAAAAAGTAAAATGATATTCCAGCATTCGATTACAATTCGTCGAACCATTACGATTTCTATAAAGATATCCATAATTCGTAACTCTTGTTATCGAAATAACGCGGAAAAATTGTTTGGCCGACAATTCTCCTATGTCCCCTCGTGCCGGTCAGGAAATTGACAAAGTTTGATCTTTGCCGTCATGTCAGTCCGGCGGCAGCCATTTTATCAAAAAGTAAAATGGTATCGTTGCATTCGGTTACAATTCATCGAACCATTACGATTTCTATAAAAATATCCATAATTCGTAACTCTTGTTATCGAAATAACGCGGAATAACTGTTTGGCCGACAATGCTTCTATGTCCCTACGTACCGGTCAGGAGATTGACAAAGTTTGATCTTTGCCGTCATGTCGGTCCGGCGGCAGCCATTTTATCAAAAAGTAAAATGATATCGTTGCATTCGGTTACAATTCATCGAACCATTACGATTTCTATAAAAACATCCATAATTCGTAACTCTTGTTATCGAAATAACGCCGAATAACTGTTTGACCGACAATGCTTCTATGTCCCTACGTACCGGTCAGGAGATTGACGAAGTTTCAGCTTTGCGGTCATCGTCGGTCCGGCGGGAGCCATTTTATCAAAAAGTAAAATGATTTCGCTGCATTCGGTTACAATTCATCGAACCATTACGATTTCTATAAAAACATCCATAATTCGTAACTCTTGTTATCGAAATAACGCAGAATAACTGTTTGACCGACAATGCTTCTATGTCCCTACGTACCGGTCAGGAGATTGACGAAGTTTCATCTTTGCGGTCATCGTCGGTCCGGCGGGAGCCATTTTATCAAAAAGTAAAATGATTTCGCTGCATTCGGTAACGATTCATCGAACCATTACGATTTCTATAAAAACATCCATAATTCGTAACTCTTTTTGTCGAAATAACGCGGAAAAACTGTTTGGCCGACAATACCTCTATGTCCCCACGTGCCGGTCGGGAGATTGACAAAGTGTCTGCTTTGCGGTCATCGTCGGTCCGGCGGGAGCCATTTTATCAAAAAGTAAAATGATTTCGCTGCATTCGGTTACAATTCATCGAACCATTACGATTTCTATAAAAACATCCATAATTCGTAACTCTTTTTGTCGAAATAACGCGGAGAAACTGTTTGGCCGACAATACCTCTATGTCCCCACGTTCCGGTCGGGAGATTGACAAAGTGTCTGCTTTGCGGTCATGTCGGCCCGGCGGGAGCCATTTTACCAAAAAGTAAAATGATATTCCAGCATTCGATTACAATTCGTCGAACCATTACGATTTCTATAAAGATATCCATAATTCGTAACTCTTGTTATCGAAATAACGCGGAAAAATTGTTTGGCCGACAATTCTCCTATGTCCCCTCGTGCCGGCAGGAAATTGACAAAGTTTGATCTTTGCCGTCATGTCGGTCCGGCGGCAGTCATTTTATCAAAAAGTAAAATGATATCGTTGCATTCGGTTACAATTCATCGAACCATTACGATTTCTATAAAAATATCCATAATTCGTAACTCTTGTTATCGAAATAACGCGGAATAACTGTTTGGCCGACAATGCTTCTATGTCCCCTCGTGCCGGTCAGGAAATTGACAAAGTTTGATCTTTGCCGTCATGTCGGTCCGGCGGCAATCATTTTATCAAAAAGTAAAATGATTTCGCTGCATTCGGTTACAATTCATCGAACCATTACGATTTCTATAAAAACATCCATAATTCGTAACTCTTTTTGTCGAAATAACGCGGAAAAACTGTTTGGCCGACAATACCTCTATGTCCCCACGTGCCGGTCGGGAGATTGACAAAGTTTGATCTTTGCCGTCATGTCGGTCCGGCGGCAGCCATTTTATCAAAAAGTAAAATGATATCGTTGCATTCGGTTACAATTCATCGAACCGTTACGATTTCTATAAAAACATCCATAATTCGTAACTCTTTTTGTCGAAATAACGCGGAAAAACTGTTTGGCCGACAATACCTTTATGTCCCCACGTTCTGGTCGGGAGATTGACAAAGTGTCTGCTTTGCGGTCATGTCGGCCCGGCGGGAGCCATTTTATCAAAAAGTAAAATGATTTCGCTGCATTCTGTTACAATTCATCGAACCATTACGATTTCTATAAAAACATCCATAATTCGTAACTCTTTTTGTCGAAATAACGCGGAAAAGCTGTTTGGCCGACAATACCTCTATGTCCCCACGTTCTGGTCGGGAGATTGACAAAGTGTCTGCTTTGCGGGCATGTCGGCCCGGCGGAAGCCATTTTATCAAAAAGTAAAATGATATCGCTGCATTCGGTTACAATCCATCGAACCATTACGATTTCTATAAAAACATCCATAATTCGTAACTCTTTGTGTCGAAATAACGCGGAAAAACTGTTTGGCCGACAATACCTCTATGTCCCCACGTTCCGGTCGGGAGATTGACAAAGTGTCTGCTTTGCGGTCATGTCGGCCCGGCGGGAGCCATTTTACCAAAAAGTAAAATGATATTCCAGCATTCGATTACAATTCGTCGAACCATTACGATTTCTATAAAGATATCCATAATTCGTAACTCTTGTTATCGAAATAACGCGGAAAAACTGTTTGGCCGACAATACCTCTATGTCCCCACGTGCCGGTCGGGAGATTGACAAAGTGTCTGCTTTGCGGTCATGTCGGCCCGGCGGGAGCCATTTTACCAAAAAGTAAAATGATATTCCAGCATTCGATTACAATTCGTCGAACCATTACGATTTCTATAAAGATATCCATAATTCGTAACTCTTGTTATCGAAATAACGCGGAAAAATTGTTTGGCCGACAATTCTCCTATGTCCCCTCGTGCCGGTCAGGAAATTGACAAAGTTTGATCTTTGCCGTCATGTCGGTCCGGCGGCAGTCATTTTATCAAAAAGTAAAATGATATCGTTGCATTCGGTTACAATTCATCGAACCATTACGATTTCTATAAAAATATCCATAATTCGTAACTCTTGTTATCGAAATAACGCGGGATAACTGTTTGGCCGACAATGCTTCTATGTCCCTACGTACCGGTCAGGAGATTGACGAAGTTTCAGCTTTGCGGTCATGTCGGTCCGGCGGGAGCCATTTTATCAAAAAGTAAAATGATTTCGCTGCATTCGGTTACAATTCAGCGAACCATTACGATTTCTATAAAAACATCCATAATTCGTAACTCTTTTTGTCGAAATAACGCGGAAAAACTGTTTGGCCGACAATACCTCTATGTCCCCACGTGCCGGTCGGGAGAATGACAAAGTGTCTGCTTTGCGGTCATGTCGGCCCGGCGGGAGCCATTTTACCAAAAAGTAAAATGATATTCCACCATTCGATTACAATTCGTCGAACCATTACGATTTCTATAAAAATATCCATAATTCGTAACTCTTGTTATCGAAATAACGCGGAAAAATTGTTTGGCCGACAATTCTCCTATGTCCCCTCGTGCCGGTCAGGAAATTGACAAAGTTTGATCTTTGCGGTCATGTCGGTCCGGCGGGAGCCATTTTATCAAAAAGTAAAATGATTTCGCTGCATTCGGTTACAATTCATCGAACCATTACGATTTCTATAAAAACATCCATAATTCGTAACTCTTTTTGTCGAAATAACGCGGAAAAACTGTTTGGCCGACAATACCTTTATGTCCCCACGTTCCGGTCAGGAGATTGACAAAGTGTCTGCTTTGCGGGCATGTCGGCCCGGCGGAAGCCATTTTATCAAAAAGTAAAATGATATCGCTGCATTCGGTTACAATCCATCGAACCATTACGATTTCTATAAAAACATCCATAATTCGTAACTCTTGTTATCGAAATAACGCGGAATAACTGTTTGGCCGACAATACCTCTATGTCCCCACGTTCCGGTCGGGAGATTGACAAAGTGTCTGCTTTGCGGTCATGTCGGCCCGGCGGGAGCCATTTTACCAAAAAGTAAAATGATATTCCAGCATTCGATTACAATTCGTCGAACCATTACGATTTCTATAAAGATATCCATAATTCGTAACTCTTGTTATCGAAATAACGCGGAAAAACTGTTTGGCCGACAATACCTCTATGTCCCCACGTGCCGGTCGGGAGATTGACAAAGTGTCTGCTTTGCGGTCATGTCGGCCCGGCGAGAGCCATTTTACCAAAAAGTAAAATGATATTCCAGCATTCGATTACAATTCGTCGAACCATTACGATTTCTATAAAGATATCCATAATTCGTAACTCTTGTTATCGAAATAACGCGGAAAAATTGTTTGGCCGACAATTCTCCTATGTCCCCTCGTGCCGGTCAGGAAATTGACAAAGTTTGATCTTTGCCGTCATGTCGGTCCGGCGGCAGTCATTTTATCAAAAAGTAAAATGATATCGTTGCATTCGGTTACAATTCATCGAACCATTACGATTTCTATAAAAATATCCATAATTCGTAACTCCTGTTATCGAAATAACGCGGAATAACTGTTTGGCCGACAATGCTTCTATGTCCCTACGTACCGGTCAGGAGATTGACGAAGTTTCAGCTTTGCGGTCATGTCGGCCCGGCGGGAGCCATTTTACCAAAAAGTGAAATGATATTCCAGCATTCGATTACAATTCGTCGAACCATTACGAATTCTATAAAGATATCCATAATTCGTAACTCTTGTTATCGAAATAACGCGGAAAAATTGTTTGGCCGACAATTCTCCTATGTCCCCTCGTGCCGGTCAGGAAATTGACAAAGTTTGATCTTTGCCGTCATGTCGGTCCGGCGGCAATCATTTTATCAAAAAGTAAAATGATTTCGCTGCATTCGGTTACAATTCATCGAACCATTACGATTTCTATAAAAACATCCATAATTCGTAACTCTTTTTGTCGAAATAACGCGGAAAAACTGTTTGGCCGCCAATACCTCTATGTCCCCACGTGCCGGTCGGGAGATTGACAAAGTTTGATCTTTGCCGTCATGTCGGTCCGGCGGCAGCCATTTTATCAAAAAGTAAAATGATATCGTTGCATTCGGTTACAATTCATCGAACCGTTACGATTTCTATAAAAACATCCATAATTCGTAACTCTTTTTGCCGAAATAACGCGGAAAAACTGTTTGGCCGACAATACCTCTATGTCCCCACGTGCCGGTCGGGAGATTGACAAAGTGTCTGCTTTGCGGTCATGTCGGCCCGGCGGGAGCCATTTTACCAAAAAGTAAAATGATTTCGCTGCATTCGGTTACAATTCATCGAACCATTACGATTTCTATAAAAACATCCATAATTCGTAACTCTTGTTATCGAAATAACGCCGAATAACTGTTTGACCGACAATGCTTCTATGTCCCTACGTACCGGTCAGGAGATTGTCGAAGTTTCAGCTTTGCGGTCATCGTCGGTCCGGCGGGAGCCATTTTATCAAAAAGTAAAATGATTTCGCTGCATTCGGTTACAATTCATCGAACCATTACGATTTCTATAAGAACATCCATAATTCGTAACTCTTTTTGTCGAAATAACGCGGAAAAACTGTTTGGCCGACAATACCTCTATGTCCCCACGTGCCGGTCGGGAGATTGACAAAGTGTCTGCTTTGCGGTCATGTCGGCCCGGCGGGAGCCATTTTACCAAAAAGTAAAATGATATTCCAGCATTCGATTACAATTCGTCGAACCATTACGATTTCTATAAAGATATCCATAATTCGTAACTCTTGTTATCGAAATAACGCGGAAAAATTGTTTGGCCGACAATTCTCCTATGTCCCCTCGTGCCGGTCAGGAAATTGACAAAGTTTGATCTTTGCCGTCATGTCGGTCCGGCGGCAGTCATTTTATCAAAAATTAAAATGATATCGTTGCATTCGGTTACAATTCATCGAACCATTACGATTTCTATAAAAATATCCATAATTCGTAACTCTTGTTATCGAAATAACGCGGGATAACTGTTTGGCCGACAATGCTTCTATGTCCCTACGTACCGGTCAGGAGATTGACGAAGTTTCAGCTTTGCGGTCATGTCGGTCCGGCGGGAGCCATTTTATCAAAAAGTAAAATGATTTCGCTGCATTCGGTTACAATTCATCGAACCATTACGATTTCTATAAAAACATCCATAATTCGTAACTCTTTTTGTCGAAATAACGCGGAAAAACTGTTTGGCCGACAATACCTCTATGTCCCCACGTGCCGGTCGGGAGAATGACAAAGTGTCTGCTTTGCGGTCATGTCGGCCCGGCGGGAGCCATTTTACCAAAAAGTAAAATGATATTCCACCATTCGATTACAATTCGTCGAACCATTACGATTTCTATAAACATATCCATAATTCGTAACTCTTGTTATCGAAATAACGCGGAAAAATTGTTTGGCCGACAATTCTCCTATGTCCCCTCGTGCCGGTCAGGAAATTGACAAAGTTTGATCTTTGCCGTCATGTCGGTCCGGCGGCAATCATTTTATCAAAAAGTAAAATGATTTCGCTGCATTCGGTTACAATTCATCGAACCATTACGATTTCTATAAAAACATCCATAATTCGTAACTCTTTTTGTCGAAATAACGCGGAAAAACTGTTTGGCCGCCAATACCTCTATGTCCCCACGTGCCGGTCGGGAGATTGACAAAGTTTGATCTTTGCCGTCATGTCGGTCCGGCGGCAGCCATTTTATCAAAAAGTAAAATGATATCGTTGCATTCGGTTACAATTCATCGAACCGTTACGATTTCTATAAAAACATCCGTAATTCGTAACTCTTTTTGCCGAAATAACGCGGAAAAACTGTTTGGCCGACAATACCTCTATGTCCCCACGTGCCGGTCGGGAGATTGACAAAGTGTCTGCTTTGCGGTCATGTCGGCCCGGCGGGAGCCATTTTACCAAAAAGTAAAATGATTTCGCTGCATTCGGTTACAATTCATCGAACCATTACGATTTCTATAAAAACATCCATAATTCGTAACTCTTGTTATCGAAATAACGCCGAATAACTGTTTGACCGACAATGCTTCTATGTCCCTACGTACCGGTCAGGAGATTGTCGAAGTTTCAGCTTTGCGGTCATCGTCGGTCCGGCGGGAGCCATTTTATCAAAAAGTAAAATGATTTCGCTGCATTCGGTTACAATTCATCGAACCATTACGATTTCTATAAGAACATCCATAATTCGTAACTCTTTTTGTCGAAATAACGCGGAAAAACTGTTTGGCCGACAATACCTCTATGTCCCCACGTGCCGGTCGGGAGATTGACAAAGTGTCTGCTTTGCGGTCATGTCGGCCCGGCGGGAGCCATTTTACCAAAAAGTAAAATGATATTCCAGCATTCGATTACAATTCGTCGAACCATTACGATTTCTATAAAGATATCCATAATTCGTAACTCTTGTTATCGAAATAACGCGGAAAAATTGTTTGGCCGACAATTCTCCTATGTCCCCTCGTGCCGGTCAGGAAATTGACAAAGTTTGATCTTTGCCGTCATGTCGGTCCGGCGGCAGTCATTTTATCAAAAATTAAAATGATATCGTTGCATTCGGTTACAATTCATCGAACCATTACGATTTCTATAAAAATATCCATAATTCGTAACTCTTGTTATCGAAATAACGCGGGATAACTGTTTGGCCGACAATGCTTCTATGTCCCTACGTACCGGTCAGGAGATTGACGAAGTTTCAGCTTTGCGGTCATGTCGGTCCGGCGGGAGCCATTTTATCAAAAAGTAAAATGATTTCGCTGCATTCGGTTACAATTCATCGAACCATTACGATTTCTATAAAAACATCCATAATTCGTAACTCTTTTTGTCGAAATAACGCGGAAAAACTGTTTGGCCGACAATACCTCTATGTCCCCACGTGCCGGTCGGGAGAATGACAAAGTGTCTGCTTTGCGGTCATGTCGGCCCGGCGGGAGCCATTTTACCAAAAAGTAAAATGATATTCCACCATTCGATTACAATTCGTCGAACCATTACGATTTCTATAAAAATATCCATAATTCGTAACTCTTGTTATCGATATAACGCGGAAAAATTGTTTGGCCGACAATTCTCCTATGTCCCCTCGTGCCGGTCAGGAAATTGACAAAGTTTGATCTTTGCGGTCATGTCGGTCCGGCGGGAGCCATTTTATCAAAAAGTAAAATGATTTCGCTGCATTCGGTTACAATTCATCGAACCATTACGATTTCTATAAAAACATCCATAATTCGTAACTCTTTTTGTCGAAATAACGCGGAAAAACTGTTTGGCCGACAATACCTTTATGTCCCCACGTTCCGGTCGGGAGATTGACAAAGTGTCTGCTTTGCGGGCATGTCGGCCCGGCGGAAGCCATTTTATCAAAAAGTAAAATGATATCGCTGCATTCGGTTACAATCCATCGAACCATTACGATTTCTATAAAATCATCCATAATTCGTAACTCTTGTTATCGAAATAACGCGGAATAACTGTTTGGCCGACGATACCTCTATGTCCCCACGTTCCGGTCGGGAGATTGACAAAGTGTCTGCTTTGCGGTCATGTCGGCCCGGCGGGAGCCATTTTACCAAAAAGTAAAATGATATTCCAGCATTCGATTACAATTCGTCGAACCATTACGATTTCTATAAAGATATCCATAATTCGTAACTCTTGTTATCGAAATAACGCGGAATAACTGTTTGGCCGACAATGCTTCTATGTCCCTACGTACCGGTCGGGAGATTGACAAAGTGTCTGCTTTGCGGTCATGTCGGCCCGGCGGGAGCCATTTTACCAAAAAGTAAAATGATATTCCAGCATTCGATTACAATTCGTCGAACCATTACGATTTCTATAAAGATATCCATAATTCGTAACTCTTGTTATCGAAATAACGCGGAAAAATTGTTTGGCCGACAATTCTCCTATGTCCCCTCGTGCCGGTCAGGAAATTGACAAAGTTTGATCTTTGCCGTCATGTCGGTCCGGCGGCAGTCATTTTATCAAAAAGTAAAATGATATCGTTGCATTCGGTTACAATTCATCGAACCATTACGATTTCTATAAAAATATCCATAATTCGTAACTCTTGTTATCGAAATAACGCGGAATAACTGTTTGGCCGACAATGCTTCTATGTCCCTACGTACCGGTCAGGAGATTGACGAAGTTTCAGCTTTGCGGTCATGTCGGCCCGGCGGGAGCCATTTTACCAAAAAGTGAAATGATATTCCAGCATTCGATTACAATTCGTCGAACCATTACGAATTCTATAAAGATATCCATAATTCGTAACTCTTGTTATCGAAATAACGCGGAAAAATTGTTTGGCCGACAATTCTCTTATGTCCCCTCGTGCCGGTCAGGAAATTGACAAAGTTTGATCTTTGCCGTCATGTCGGTCCGGCGGCAATCATTTTATCAAAAAGTAAAATGATTTCGCTGCATTCGGTTACAATTCATCGAACCATTACGATTTCTATAAAAACATCCATAATTCGTAACTCTTTTTGTCGAAATAACGCGGAAAAACTGTTTGGCCGACAATACCTTTATGTCCCCACGTTCTGGTCGGGAGATTGACAATGTGTCTGCTTTGCGGGCATGTCGGCCCGGCGGGAGCCATTTTATCAAAAAGTAAAATGATTTCGCTGTATTCGGTTACAATTCATCGAACCATTACGATTTCTATAAAAACATCCATAATTCGTAACTCTTTTTGTCGAAATAACGCGGAAAAACTGTTTGGCCGACAATACCTCTATGTCCCCACGTTCTGGTCGGGAGATTGACAAAGTGTCTGCTTTGCGGGCATGTCGGCCCGGCGGGAGCCATTTTACCAAAAAGTAAAATGATATTCCAGCATTCGATTACAATTCGTCGAACCATTACGATTTCTATAAAGATATCCATAATTCGCAACTCTTGTTATCGAAATAACGCGGAAAAATTGTTTGACCGACAATTCTCCTATGTCCCCTCGTGCCGGTCAGGAAATTGACAAAGTTTGATCTTTGCCGTCATGTCGGTCCGGCGGCAGTCATTTTATCAAAAAGTAAAATGATATCGTTGCATTCGGTTACAATTCATCGAACCATTACGATTTCTATAAAAATATCCATAATTCGTAACTCTTGTTATCGAAATAACGCGGGATAACTGTTTGGCCGACAATGCTTCTATGTCCCTACGTACCAGTCGGGAGATTGACAAAGTGTCTGCTTTGCGGGCATGTCGGCCCGGCGGGAGCCATTTTACCAAAAAGTAAAATGATATTCCAGCATTCGATTACAATTCGTCGAACCATTACGATTTCGATAAAGATATCCATAATTCGTAACTCTTGTTATCGAAATAACGCGGAAAAATTGTTTGGCCGACAATTCTCCTATGTCCCCTCGTGCCGGTCAGGAAATTGACAAAGTTTGATCTTTGCCGTCATGTCGGTCCGGCGGCAGTCATTTTGTCAAAAAGTAAAATGATATCGTTGCATTCTGTTACAATTCATCGAACCATTACGATTGCTATAAAAATATCCATAATTCGTAACTCTTGTTATCGAAATAACGCGGAAAAACTGTTTGGCCGACAATACCTTTATGTCCCCACGTTCTGGTCGGGAGATTGACAAAGTGTCTGCTTTGCGGTCATGTCGGCCCGGCGGGAGCCATTTTACCAAAAAGTGAAATGATATTCCAGCATTCGATTACAATTCGTCGAACCATTACGAATTCTATAAAGATATCCATAATTCGTAACTCTTGTTATCGAAATAACGCGGAAAAATTGTTTGGCCGACAATTCTCCTATGTCCCCTCGTGCCGGTCAGGAAATTGACAAAGTTTGATCTTTGCCGTCATGTCGGTCCGGCGGCAATCATTTTATCAAAAAGTAAAATGATTTCGCTGCATTCGGTTACAATTCATCGAACCATTACGATTTCTATAAAAACATCCATAATTCGTAACTCTTTTTGTCGAAATAACGCGGAAAAACTGTTTGGCCGACAATACCTCTATGTCCCCACGTGCCGGTCGTGAGATTGACAAAGTTTGATCTTTGCCGTCATGTCGGTCCGGCGGCAGCCATTTTATCAAAAAGTAAAATGATATCGTTGCATTCGGTTACAATTCATCGAACCGTTACGATTTCTATAAAAACATCCATAATTCGTAACTCTTTTTGTCGAAATAACGCGGAAAAACTGTTTGGCCGACAATACCTTTATGTCCCCACGTCCTGGTCGGGAGATTGACAAAGTGTCTGCTTTGCGGTCATGTCGGCCCGGCGGGAGCCATTTTATCAAAAAGTAAAATGATTTCGCTGCATTCGGTTACAATTCATCGAACCATTACGATTTCTATAAAAACATCCATAATTCGTAACTCTTTTTGTCGAAATAACGCGGAAAAGCTGTTTGGCCGACAATACCTCTATGTCCCCACGTTCTGGTCGGGAGATTGACAATGTGTCTGCTTTGCGGGCATGTCGGCCCGGCGGGAGCCATTTTATCAAAAAGTAAAATGATTTCGCTGTATTCGGTTACAATTCATCGAACCATTACGATTTCTATAAAAACATCCATAATTCGTAACTCTTTTTGTCGAAATAACGCGGAAAAACTGTTTGGCCGACAATACCTCTATGTCCCCACGTTCTGGTCGGGAGATTGACAAAGTGTCTGCTTTGCGGGCATGTCGGCCCGGCGGGAGCCATTTTACCAAAAAGTAAAATGATATTCCAGCATTCGATTACAATTCGTCGAACCATTACGATTTCTATAAAGATATCCATAATTCGTAACTCTTGTTATCGCAATAACGCGGAAAAATTGTTTGACCGACAATTCTCCTATGTCCCCTCGTGCCGGTCAGGAAATTGACAAAGTTTGATCTTTGCCGTCATGTCGGTCCGGCGGCAGTCATTTTATCAAAAAGTAAAATGATATCGTTGCATTCGGTTACAATTCATCGAACCATTACGATTTCTATAAAAATATCCATAATTCGTAACTCTTGTTATCGAAATAACGCGGGATAACTGTTTGGCCGACAATGCTTCTATGTCCCTACGTACCAGTCGGGAGATTGACAAAGTGTCTGCTTTGCGGGCATGTCGGCCCGGCGGGAGCCATTTTACCAAAAAGTAAAACGATATTCCAGCATTCGATTACAATTCGTCGAACCATTACGATTTCGATAAAGATATCCATAATTCGTAACTCTTGTTATCGAAATAACGCGGAAAAATTGTTTGGCCGACAATTCTCCTATGTCCCCTCGTGCCGGTCAGGAAATTGACAAAGTTTGATCTTTGCCGTCATGTCGGTCCGGCGGCAGTCATTTTGTCAAAAAGTAAAATGATATCGTTGCATTCTGTTACAATTCATCGAACCATTACGATTGCTATAAAAATATCCATAATTCGTAACTCTTGTTATCGAAATAACGCGGAAAAATTGTTTGGCCGACAATTCTCCTATGTCCCCTCGTGCCGGTCAGGAAATTGACAAAGTTTGATCTTTGCCGTCATGTCGGTCCGGCGGCAGTCATTTTATCAAAAAGTAAAATGATATCGTTGCATTCGGTTACAATTCATCGAACTATTACGATTTCTATAAAAATATCCATAATTCGTAACTCTTGTTATCGAAATAACGCGGAAAAACTGTTTGGCCGACAATACCTATATGTCCCCACGTGCCGGTCGGGAGATTGACAAAGTGTCTGCTTTGCGGTCATGTCGGCCCGGCGGGAGCCATTTTACCAAAAAGTAAAATGATATTCCAGCATTCGATTACAATTCGTCGAACCATTACGATTTCTATAAAGATATCCATAATTCGTAACTCTTGTTATCGAAACAACGCGGAAAAATTGTTTGGCCGACAATTCTCCTATGTCCCCTCGGGCCGGTCAGGAAATTGACAAAGTTTGATCTTTGCCGTCATGTCGGTCCGGCGGGAGCCATTTTATCAAAAAGTAAAATGATTTCGCTGCATTCGGTTACAATTCATCGAACCATTACGATTTCTATAAAAACATCCATAATTCGTAACTCTTGTTATCGAAATAACGCAGAATAACTGTTTGACCGACAATGCTTCTATGTCCCTACGTACCGGTCAGGAGATTGACGAAGTTTCAGCTTTGCGGTCATCGTCGGTCCGGCGGGAGCCATTTTATCAAAAAGTAAAATGATTTCGCTGCATTCGGTTACAATTCATCGAACCATTACGATTTCTATAAAAACATCCATAATTCGTAACTCTTGTTATCGAAATAACGCAGAATAACTGTTTGACCGACAATGCTTCTATGTCCCTACGTACCGGTCAGGAGATTGACGAAGTTTCAGCTTTGCGGTCATCGTCGGTCCGGCGGGAGCCATTTTATCAAACAGTAAAATGATTTCGCTGCATTCGGTTACAATTCATCGAACCATGACGATTTCTATAAAAACATCCATAATTCGTAACTCTTTTTGTCGAAATAACGCGGAAAAACTGTTTGGCCGACAATACCTCTATGTCCCCACGTGCCGGTCGGGAGATTGACAAAGTGTCTGCTTTGCGGTCATGTCGGCCCGGCGGGAGCCATTTTACCAAAAAGTAAAATGATATTCCAGCATTCGATTACAATTCGTCGAACCATTACGATTTCTATAAAGATATCCATAATTCGTAACTCTTGTTATCGAAATAACGCGGAAAAATTGTTTGGCCGACAATTCTCCTATGTCCCCTCGTGCCGGACAGGAAATTGACAAAGTTTGATCTTTGCCGTCATGTCGGTCCGGCGGCAGTCATTTTATCAAAAAGTAAAATGATATCGTTGCATTCGGTTACAATTCATCGAACCATTACGATTTCTATAAAAATATCCATACTTCGTAACTCTTGTTATCGAAATAACGCGGGATAACTGTTTGGCCGACAATGCTTCTATGTCCCTACGTACCGGTCAGGAGATTGACGAAGTTTCAGCTTTGCGGTCATGTCGGTCCGGCGGGAGCAATTTTATCAAAAAGTAAAATGATATCGCTGCATTCGGTTACAATCCATCGAACCATTACGATTTCTATAAAAACATCCATAATTCGTAACTCTTGTTATCGAAATAACGCGGAAAAACTGTTTGGCCGACAATACCTTTATGTCCCCACGTTCTGGTCGGGAGATTGACAAAGTGTCTGCTTTGCGGTCATGTCGGCCCGGCGGGAGCCATTTTACCAAAAAGTGAAATGATATTCCAGCATTCGATTACAATTCGTCGAACCATTACGAATTCTATAAAGATATCCATAATTCGTAACTCTTGTTATCGAAATAACGCGGAAAAATTGTTTGGCCGACAATTCTCCTATGTCCCCTCGTGCCGGTCAGGAAATTGACAAAGTTTGATCTTTGCCGTCATGTCGGTCCGGCGGCAATCATTTTATCAAAAAGTAAAATGATTTCGCTGCATTCGGTTACAATTCATCGAACCATTACGATTTCTATAAAAACATCCATAATTCGTAACTCTTTTTGTCGAAATAACGCGGAAAAACTGTTTGGCCGACAATACCTCTATGTCCCCACGTGCCGGTCGGGAGATTGACAAAGTTTGATCTTTGCCGTCATGTCGGTCCGGCGGCAGCCATTTTATCAAAAAGTAAAATGATATCGTTGCATTCGGTTACAATTCATCGAACCGTTACGATTTCTATAAAAACATCCATAATTCGTAACTCTTTTTGTCGAAATAACGCGGAAAAACTGTTTGGCCGACAATACCTTTATGTCCCCACGTCCTGGTCGGGAGATTGACAAAGTGTCTGCTTTGCGGTCATGTCGGCCCGGCGGGAGCCATTTTATCAAAAAGTAAAATGATTTCGCTGCATTCGGTTACAATTCATCGAACCATTACGATTTCTATAAAAACATCCATAATTCGTAACTCTTTTTGTCGAAATAACGCGGAAAAGCTGTTTGGCCGACAATACCTCTATGTCCCCACGTTCTGGTCGGGAGATTGACAATGTGTCTGCTTTGCGGGCATGTCGGCCCGGCGGGAGCCATTTTATCAAAAAGTAAAATGATTTCGCTGTATTCGGTTACAATTCATCGAACCATTACGATTTCTATAAAAACATCCATAATTCGTAACTCTTTTTGTCGAAATAACGCGGAAAAACTGTTTGGCCGACAATACCTCTATGTCCCCACGTTCTGGTCGGGAGATTGACAAAGTGTCTGCTTTGCGGGCATGTCGGCCCGGCGGGAGCCATTTTACCAAAAAGTAAAATGATATTCCAGCATTCGATTACAATTCGTCGAACCATTACGATTTCTATAAAGATATCCATAATTCGTAACTCTTGTTATCGAAATAACGCGGAAAAATTGTTTGACCGACAATTCTCCTATGTCCCCTCGTGCCGGTCAGGAAATTGACAAAGTTTGATCTTTGCCGTCATGTCGGTCCGGCGGCAGTCATTTTATCAAAAAGTAAAATGATATCGTTGCATTCGGTTACAATTCATCGAACCATTACGATTTCTATAAAAATATCCATAATTCGTAACTCTTGTTATCGAAATAACGCGGGATAACTGTTTGGCCGACAATGCTTCTATGTCCCTACGTACCAGTCGGGAGATTGACAAAGTGTCTGCTTTGCGGGCATGTCGGCCCGGCGGGAGCCATTTTACCAAAAAGTAAAACGATATTCCAGCATTCGATTACAATTCGTCGAACCATTACGATTTCGATAAAGATATCCATAATTCGTAACTCTTGTTATCGAAATAACGCGGAAAAATTGTTTGGCCGACAATTCTCCTATGTCCCCTCGTGCCGGTCAGGAAATTGACAAAGTTTGATCTTTGCCGTCATGTCGGTCCGGCGGCAGTCATTTTGTCGAAAAGTAAAATGATATCGTTGCATTCTGTTACAATTCATCGAACCATTACGATTGCTATAAAAATATCCATAATTCGTAACTCTTGTTATCGAAATAACGCGAAAAAATTGTTTGGCCGACAATTCTCCTATGTCCCCTCGTGCCGGTCAGGAAATTGACAAAGTTTGATCTTTGCCGTCATGTCGGTCCGGCGGCAGTCATTTTATCAAAAAGTAAAATGATATCGTTGCATTCGGTTACAATTCATCGAACTATTACGATTTCTATAAAAATATCCATAATTCGTAACTCTTGTTATCGAAATAACGCGGAAAAACTGTTTGGCCGACAATACCTATATGTCCCCACGTGCCGGTCGGGAGATTGACAAAGTGTCTGCTTTGCGGTCATGTCGGCCCGGCGGGAGCCATTTTACCAAAAAGTAAAATGATATTCCAGCATTCGATTACAATTCGTCGAACCATTACGATTTCTATAAAGATATCCATAATTCGTAACTCTTGTTATCGAAACAACGCGGAAAAATTGTTTGGCCGACAATTCTCCTATGTCCCCTCGGGCCGGTCAGGAAATTGACAAAGTTTGATCTTTGCCGTCATGTCGGTCCGGCGGGAGCCATTTTATCAAAAAGTAAAATGATTTCGCTGCATTCGGTTACAATTCATCGAACCATTACGATTTCTATAAAAACATCCATAATTCGTAACTCTTGTTATCGAAATAACGCAGAATAACTGTTTGACCGACAATGCTTCTATGTCCCTACGTACCGGTCAGGAGATTGACGAAGTTTCAGCTTTGCGGTCATCGTCGGTCCGGCGGGAGCCATTTTATCAAAAAGTAAAATGATTTCGCTGCATTCGGTTACAATTCATCGAACCATTACGATTTCTATAAAAACATCCATAATTCGTAACTCTTGTTATCGAAATAACGCAGAATAACTGTTTGACCGACAATGCTTCTATGTCCCTACGTACCGGTCAGGAGATTGACGAAGTTTCAGCTTTGCGGTCATCGTCGGTCCGGCGGGAGCCATTTTATCAAACAGTAAAATGATTTCCCTGCATTCGGTTACAATTCATCGAACCATGACGATTTCTATAAAAACATCCATAATTCGTAACTCTTTTTGTCGAAATAACGCGGAAAAACTGTTTGGCCGACAATACCTCTATGTCCCCACGTGCCGGTCGGGAGATTGACAAAGTGTCTGCTTTGCGGTCATGTCGGCCCGGCGGGAGCCATTTTACCAAAAAGTAAAATGATATTCCAGCATTCGATTACAATTCGTCGAACCATTACGATTTCTATAAAGATATCCATAATTCGTAACTCTTGTTATCGAAATAACGCGGAAAAATTGTTTGGCCGACAATTCTCCTATGTCCCCTCGTGCCGGACAGGAAATTGACAAAGTTTGATCTTTGCCGTCATGTCGGTCCGGCGGCAGTCATTTTATCAAAAAGTAAAATGATATCGTTGCATTCGGTTACAATTCATCGAACCATTACGATTTCTATAAAAATATCCATACTTCGTAACTCTTGTTATCGAAATAACGCGGGATAACTGTTTGGCCGACAATGCTTCTATGTCCCTACGTACCGGTCAGGAGATTGACGAAGTTTCAGCTTTGCGGTCATGTCGGTCCGGCGGGAGCCATTTTATCAAAAAGTAAAATGATATCGCTGCATTCGGTTACAATCCATCGAACCATTACGATTTCTATAAAAACATCCATAATTCGTAACTCTTGTTATCGAAATAACGCGGAATAACTGTTTGGCCGACAATACCTCTATGTCCCCACGTTCCGGTCGGGAGATTGACAAAGTGTCTGCTTTGCGGTCATGTCGGCCCGGCGGGAGCCATTTTACCAAAAAGTAAAATGATATTCCAGCATTCGATTACAATTCGTCGAACCATTACGATTTCTATAAAGATATCCATAATTCGTAACTCTTGTTATCGAAATAACGCGGAAAAATTGTTTGGCCGACAATTCTCCTATGTCCCCTCGTGCCGGTCAGGAAATTGACAAAGTTTGATCTTTGCCGTCATGTCGGTCCGGCGGCAGTCATTTTATCAAAAAGTAAAATGATATCGTTGCATTCGGTTACAATTCATCGAACCATTACGATTTCTATAAAAATATCCATAATTCGTAACTCTTGTTATCGAAATAACGCGGGATAACTGTTTGGCCGACAATGCTTCTATGTCCCTACGTACCGGTCAGGATATTGACGAAGTTTCAGCTTTGCGGTCATGTCGGTCCGGCGGGAGCCATTTTATCAAAAAGTAAAATGATTTCGCTGCATTCGGTTACAATTCATCGAACCATTACGATTTCTATAAAAACATCCATAATTCGTAACTCTTTTTGTCGAAATAACGCGGAAAAACTGTTTGGCCGACAATACCTCTATGTCCCCACGTGCCGGTCGGGAGATTGACAAAGTGTCTGCTTTGCGGTCATGTCGGCCCGGCGGGAGCCATTTTACCAAAACGTAAAATGATACTCCAGCATTCGATTACAATTCGTCGAACCATTACGATTTCTATAAAGATATCCATAATTCGTAACTCTTGTTATCGAAATAACGCGGAAAAATTGTTTGGCCGACAATTCTCCTATGTCCCCTCGTGCCGGTCAGGAAATTGACAAAGTTTGATCTTTGCCGTCATGTCGGTCCGGCGGCAGTCATTTTATCAAAAAGTAAAATGATATCGTTGCATTCGGCTACAATTCATCGAACCATTACGATTTCTATAAAAATATCCATAATTCGTAACTCTTGTTATCGAAATAACGCGGAATAACTGTTTGGCCGACAATACCTCTATGTCCCCACGTTCCGGTCGGGAGATTGACAAAGTGTCTGCTTTGCGGTCATGTCGGCCCGGCGGGAGCCATTTTACCAAAAAGTAAAATGATATTCCAGCATTCGATTACAATTCGTCGAACCATTACGATTTCTATAAAGATATCCATAATTCGTAACTCTTGTTATCGAAATAACGCGGAATAACTGTTTGGCCGACAATGCTTCTATGTCCCTACGTACCGGTCAGGAGATTGACGAAGTTTCAGCTTTGCGGTCATGTCGGTCCGGCGGCAGTCATTTTATCAAAAAGTAAAATGATATCGTTGCATTCGGTTACAATTCATCGAACCATTACGATTTCTATAAAAATATCCATAATTCGTAACTCTTGTTATCGACATAACGCGGGATAACTGTTTGGCCGACAATGCTTCTATGTCCCTACGTACCGGTCAGGATATTGACGAAGTTTCAGCTTTGCGGTCATGTCGGTCCGGCGGGAGCCATTTTATCAAAAAGTAAAATGATTTCGCTGCATTCGGTTACAATTCATCGAACCATTACGATTTCTATAAAAACATCCATAATTCGTAACTCTTTTTGTCGAAATAACGCGGGATAACTGTTTGGCCGACAATACCTCTATGTCCCCACGTGCCGGTCGGGAGATTGACAAAGTGTCTGCTTTGCGGTCATGTCGGCCCGGCGGGAGCCATTTTACCAAAAAGTAAAATGATATTCCAGCAATCGATTACAATTCGTCGAACCATTACGATTTCTATAAAGATATCCATAATTCGTAACTCTTGTTATCGAAATAACGCGGAAAAATTGTTTGGCCGACAATTCTCCTATGTCCCCTCGTGCCGGTCAGGAAATTGACAAAGTTTGATCTTTGCCGTCATGTCGGTCCGGCAGCAGTCATTTTATCAAAAAGTAAAATGATATCGTTGCATTCGGTTACAATTCATCGAACCATTACGATTTCTATAAAAATATCCATAATTTGTAACTCTTATTATCGAAATAACGCGGAATAACTGTTTGGCCGACAATGCTTCTATGTCCCTACGTACCGGTCAGGAGATTGACGAAGTTTCAGCTTTGCGGTCATGTCGGTCCGGCGGGAGCCATTTTATCAAAAAGTAAAATGATATCGCTGCATTCGGTTACAATCCATCGAACCATTACGATTTCTATAAAAACATCCATAATTCGTAACTCTTGTTATCGAAATAACGCGGAATAACTGTTTGGCCGACAATACCTCTATGTCCCCACGTTCCGGTCGGGAGATTGACAAAGTGTCTGCTTTGCGGTCATGTCGGCCCGGCGGGAGCCATTTTACCAAAAAGTAAAATGATATTCCAGCATTCGATTACAATTCGTCGAACCATTACGATTTCTATAAAGATATCCATAATTCGTAACTCTTGTTATCGAAATAACGCGGAATAACTGTTTGGCCGACAATGCTTCTATGTCCCTACGTACCGGTCAGGAGATTGACGAAGTTTCAGCTTTGCGGTCATGTCGGTCCGGCGGGAGCCATTTTATCAAAAAGTAAAATGATTTCGCTGCATTCGGTTACAATTCATCGAACCATTACGATTTCTATAAAAACATCCATAATTCGTAACTCTTTTTGTCGAAATAACGCGGAAAAACTGTTTGGCCGACAATACCTCTATGTCCCCACGTTCCGGTCGGGAGATTGACAAAGTGTCTGCTTTGCGGTCATGTCGGCCCGGCGGGAGCCATTTTACCAAAAAGTAAAATGATATTCCAGCATTCGATTACAATTCGTCGAACCATTACGATTTCTATAAAGATATCCATAATTCGTAACTCTTGTTATCGAAATAACGCGGAATAACTGTTTGGCCGACAATGCTTCTATGTCCCTACGTACCGGTCAGGAGATTGACGAAGTTTCAGCTTTGCGGTCATGTCGGTCCGGCGGCAGTCATTTTATCAAAAAGTAAAATGATATCGTTGCATTCCGTTACAATTCATCGAACCATTACGATTTCTATAAAAATATCCATAATTCGTAACTCTTGTTATCGAAATAACGCGGGATAACTGTTTGGCCGACAATGCTTCTATGTCCCTACGTACCGGTCAGGATATTGACGAAGTTTCAGCTTTGCGGTCATGTCGGTCCGGCGGGAGCCATTTTATCAAAAAGTAAAATGATTTCGCTGCATTCGGTTACAATTCATCGAACCATTACGATTTCTATAAAAACATCCATAATTCGTAACTCTTTTTGTCGAAATAACGCGGAAAAACTGTTTGGCCGACAATACCTCTATGTCCCCACGTGCCGGTCGGGAGATTGACAAAGTGTCTGCTTTGCGGTCATGTCGGCCCGGCGGGAGCCATTTTACCAAAAAGTAAAATGATATTCCAGCATTCGATTACAATTCGTCGAACCATTACGATTTCTATAAAGATATCCATAATTCGTAACTCTTGTTATCGAAATAACGCGGAAAACTTGTTTGGCCGACAATTCTCCTATGTCCCCTCGTGCCGGTCAGGAAATTGACAAAGTTTGATCTTTGCCGTCATGTCGGTCCGGCGGCAGTCATTTTATCAAAAAGTAAAATGATATCGTTGCATTCGGTTACAATTCATCGAACCATTACGATTTCTATAAAAATATCCATAATTCGTAACTTTTGTTATCGAAATAACGCGGGATAACTGTTTGGCCGACAATGCTTCTATGTCCCTACGTACCGGTCAGGATATTGACGAAGTTTCAGCTTTGCGGTCAAGTCGGTCTGGCGGGAGCCATTTTATCAAAAAGTAAAATGATTTCGCTGCATTCGGTTACAATTCATCGAACCATTACGATTTCTATAAAAATATCCATAATTTGTAACTCTTGTTATCGAAATAACGCGGAAAAACTGTTTGGCCGACAATACCTCTATGTCCCCACGTGCCGGTCGGGAGATTGACAAAGTGTCTGCTTTGCGGTCATGTCGGCCCGGCGGGAGCCATTTTACCAAAACGTAAAATGATATTCCAGCATTCGATTACAATTCGTCGAACCATTACGATTTCTATAAAGATATCCATAATTCGTAACTCTTGTTATCGAAATAACGCGGAAAAATTGTTTGGCCGACAATTCTCCTATGTCCCCTCGTGCCGGTCAGGAAATTGACAAAGTTTGATCTTTGCCGTCATGTCGGTCCGGCGGCAGTCATTTTATCAAAAAGTAAAATGATATCGTTGCATTCGGCTACAATTCATTGAACCATTACGATTTCTATAAAAATATCCATAATTTGTAACTCTTGTTATCGAAATAACGCGGAATAACTGTTTGGCCGACAATGCTTCTATGTCCCTACGTACCGGTCAGGAGATTGACGAAGTTTCAGCTTTGCGGTCATGTCGGTCCGGCGGGTGCCATTTTATCAAAAAGTAAAATGATATCGCTGCATTCGGTTACAATCCATCGAACCATTACGATTTCTATAAAAACATCCATAATTCGTAACTCTTGTTATCGAAATAACGCGGAATAACTGTTTGGCCGACAATACCTCTATGTCCCCACGTTCCGGTCGGGAGATTGGCAAAGTGTCTGCTTTGCGGTCATGTCGGCCCGGCGGGAGCCATTTTACCAAAAAGTAAAATGATATTCCAGCATTCGATTACAATTCGTCGAACCATTACGATTTCTATAAAGATATCCATAATTCGTAACTCTTGTTATCGAAATAACGCGGAAAAATTGTTTGGCCGACAATTCTCCTATGTCCCCTCGTGCCGGTCAGGAAATTGACAAAGTTTGATCTTTGCCGTCATGTCGGTCCGGCGGCAGTCATTTTATCAAAAAGTAAAATGATATCGTTGCATTCGGTTACAATTCATCGAACCATTACGATTTCTATAAAAATATCCATAATTCGTAACTCTTGTTATCGAAATAACGCGGGATAACTGTTTGGCCGACAATGCTTCTATGTCCCTACGTACCGGTCAGGATATTGACGAAGTTTCAGCTTTGCGGTCATGTCGGTCCGGCGGGAGCCATTTTATCAAAAAGTAAAATGATTTCGCTGCATTCGGTTACAATTCATCGAACCATTACGATTTCTATAAAAACATCCATAATTCGTAACTCTTTTTGTCGAAATAACGCGGGATAACTGTTTGGCCGACAATACCTCTATGTCCCCACGTGCCGGTCGGGAGATTGACAAAGTGTCTGCTTTGCGGTCATGTCGGCCCGGCGGGAGCCATTTTACCAAAAAGTAAAATGATATTCCAGCAATCGATTACAATTCGTCGAACCATTACGATTTCTATAAAGATATCCATAATTCGTAACTCTTGTTATCGAAATAACGCGGAAAAATTGTTTGGCCGACAATTCTCCTATGTCCCCTCGTGCCGGTCAGGAAATTGACAAAGTTTGATCTTTGCCGTCATGTCGGTCCGGCAGCAGTCATTTTATCAAAAAGTAAAATGATATCGTTGCATTCGGTTACAATTCATCGAACCATTACGATTTCTATAAAAATATCCATAATTTGTAACTCTTATTATCGAAATAACGCGGAATAACTGTTTGGCCGACAATGCTTCTATGTCCCTACGTACCGGTCAGGAGATTGACGAAGTTTCAGCTTTGCGGTCATGTCGGTCCGGCGGGAGCCATTTTATCAAAAAGTAAAATGATATCGCTGCATTCGGTTACAATCCATCGAACCATTACGATTTCTATAAAAACATCCATAATTCGTAACTCTTGTTATCGAAATAACGCGGAATAACTGTTTGGCCGACAATACCTCTATGTCCCCACGTTCCGGTCGGGAGATTGACAAAGTGTCTGCTTTGCGGTCATGTCGGCCCGGCGGGAGCTATTTTACCAAAAAGTAAAATGATATTCCAGCATTCGATTACAATTCGTCGAACCATTACGATTTCTATAAAGATATCCATAATTCGTAACTCTTGTTATCGAAATAACGCGGAATAACTGTTTGGCCGACAATGCTTCTATGTCCCTACGTACCGGTCAGGAGATTGACGAAGTTTCAGCTTTGCGGTCATGTCGGTCCGGCGGGAGCCATTTTATCAAAAAGTAAAATGATTTCGCTGCATTCGGTTACAATTCATCGAACCATTACGATTTCTATAAAAACATCCATAATTCGTAACTCTTTTTGTCGAAATAACGCGGAAAAACTGTTTGGCCGACAATACCTCTATGTCCCCACGTTCCGGTCGGGAGATTGACAAAGTGTCTGCTTTGCGGTCATGTCGGCCCGGCGGGAGCCATTTTACCAAAAAGTAAAATGATATTCCAGCATTCGATTACAATTCGTCGAACCATTACGATTTCTATAAAGATATCCATAATTCGTAACTCTTGTTATCGAAATAACGCGGAATAACTGTTTGGCCGACAATGCTTCTATGTCCCTACGTACCGGTCAGGAGATTGACGAAGTTTCAGCTTTGCGGTCATGTCGGTCCGGCGGCAGTCATTTTATCAAAAAGTAAAATGATATCGTTGCATTCCGTTACAATTCATCGAACCATTACGATTTCTATAAAAATATCCATAATTCGTAACTCTTGTTATCGAAATAACGCGGGATAACTGTTTGGCCGACAATGCTTCTATGTCCCTACGTACCGGTCAGGATATTGACGAAGTTTCAGCTTTGCGGTCATGTCGGTCCGGCGGGAGCCATTTTATCAAAAAGTAAAATGATTTCGCTGCATTCGGTTACAATTCATCGAACCATTACGATTTCTATAAAAACATCCATAATTCGTAACTCTTTTTGTCGAAATAACGCGGAAAGACTGTTTGGCCGACAATACCTCTATGTCCCCACGTACCGGTCGGGAGATTGACAAAGTGTCTGCTTTGCGGTCATGTCGGCCCGGCGGGAGCCATTTTACCAAAAAGTAAAATGATATTCCAGCATTCGATTACAATTCGTCGAACCATTACGATTTCTATAAAGATATCCATAATTCGTAACTCTTGTTATCGAAATAACGCGGAAAACTTGTTTGGCCGACAATTCTCCTATGTCCCCTCGTGCCGGTCAGGAAATTGACAAAGTTTGATCTTTGCCGTCATGTCGGTCCGGCGGCAGTCATTTTATCAAAAAGTAAAATGATATCGTTGCATTCGGTTACAATTCATCGAACCATTACGATTTCTATAAAAATATCCATAATTCGTAACTTTTGTTATCGAAATAACGCGGGATAACTGTTTGGCCGACAATGCTTCTATGTCCCTACGTACCGGTCAGGATATTGACGAAGTTTCAGCTTTGCGGTCAAGTCGGTCTGGCGGGAGCCATTTTATCAAAAAGTAAAATGATTTCGCTGCATTCGGTTACAATTCATCGAACCATTACGATTTCTATAAAAACATCCATAATTCGTAACTCTTTTTGTCGAAATAACGCGGAAAAACTGTTTGGCCGACAATACCTCTATGTCCCCACGTGCCGGTCGGGAGATTGACAAAGTGTCTGCTTTGCGGTCATATCGGCCCGGCGGGAGCCATTTTACCAAAACGTAAAATGATATTCCAGCATTCGATTACAATTCGTCGAACCATTACGATTTCTATAAAGATATCCATAATTCGTAACTCTTGTTATCGAAATAACGCGGAAAAATTGTTTGGCCGACAATTCTCCTATGTCCCCTCGTGCCGGTCAGGAAATTGACAAAGTTTGATCTTTGCCGTCATGTCGGTCCGGCGGCAGTCATTTTATCAAAAAGTAAAATGATATCGTTGCATTCGGCTACAATTCATCGAACCATTACGATTTCTATAAAAATATCCATAATTTGTAACTCTTGTTATCGAAATAACGCGGAATAACTGTTTGGCCGACAATGCTTCTATGTCCCTACGTACCGGTCAGGAGATTGACGAAGTTTCAGCTTTGCGGTCATGTCGGTCCGGCGGGTGCCATTTTATCAAAAAGTAAAATGATATCGCTGCATTCGGTTACAATCCATCGAACCATTACGATTTCTATAAAAACATCCATAATTCGTAACTCTTGTTATCGAAATAACGCGGAATAACTGTTTGGCCGACAATACCTCTATGTCCCCACGTTCCGGTCGGGAGATTGACAAAGTGTCTGCTTTGCGGTCATGTCGGCCCGGCGGGAGCCATTTTACCAAAAAGTAAAATGATATTCCAGCATTCGATTACAATTCGTCGAACCATTACGATTTCTATAAAGATATCCATAATTCGTAACTCTTGTTATCGAAATAACGCGGAATACCTGTTTGGCCGACAATGCTTCTATGTCCCTACGTACCGGTCAGGAGATTGACAAAGTTTCAGCTTTGCGGTCATGTCGGTCCGGCGGCAGTCATTTTATCAAAAAGTAAAATGATATCGTTGCATTCGGTTACAATTCATCGAACCATTACGATTTCTATAAAAATATCCATAATTCGTAACTCTTGTTATCGAAATAACGCGGGATAACTGTTTGGCCGACAATGCTTCTATGTCCCTACGTACCGGTCAGGATATTGACGAAGTTTCAGCTTTGCGGTCGTGTCGGTCCGGCGGGAGCCATTTTATCAAAAAGTAAAATGATTTCGCTGCATTCGGTTACAATTCATCGAACCATTACGATTTCTATAAAAACATCCATAATTCGTAACTCTTTTTGTCGAAATAACGCGGAAAAACTGTTTGGCCGACAATACCTCTATGTCCCCACGTGCCGGTCGGGAGATTGACAAAGTGTCTGCTTTGCGGTCATGTCGGCCCGGCGGGAGCCATTTTACCAAAAAGTAAAATGATATTCCAGCATTCGATTACAATTCGTCGAACCATTACGATTTCTATAAAGATATCCATAATTCGTAACTCTTGTTATCGAAATAACGCGGAAAAATTGTTTGGCCGACAATTCTCCTATGTCCCCTCGTGCCCGTCAGGAAATTGACAAAGTTTGATCTTTGCCGTCATGTCGGTCCGGCAGCAGTCATTTTATCAAAAAGTAAAATGATATCGTTGCATTCGGTTACAATTCATCGAACCATTACGATTTCTATAAAAATATCCATAATTTGTAACTCTTATTATCGAAATAACGCGGAATAACTGTTTGGCCGACAATGCTTCTATGTCCCTACGTACCGGTCAGGAGATTGACGAAGTTTCAGCTTTGCGGTCATGTCGGTCCGGCGGGAGCCATTTTATCAAAACGTAAAATGATTTCGCTGCATTCGGTTACAATTCATCGAACCATTACGATTTCTCTAAAAACATCCATAATTCGTAACTCTTGTTATCGAAATAACGCGGAATAACTGTTTGGCCGACAATACCTCTATGTCCCCACGTTCCGGTCGGGAGATTGACAAAGTGTCTGCTTTGCGGTCATGTCGGCCCGGCGGGAGCCATTTTACCAAAAAGTAAAATGATATTCCAGCATTCGATTACAATTCGTCGAACCATTACGATTTCTATAAAGATATCCATAATTCGTAACTCTTGTTATCGAAATAACGCGGAATAACTGTTTGGCCGACAATGCTTCTATGTCCCTACGTACCGGTCAGGATATTGACGAAGTTTCAGCTTTGCGGTCATGTCGGTCCGGCGGGAGCCATTTTATCAAAAAGTAAAATGATTTCGCTGCATTCGGTTACAATTCATCGAACCATTACGATTTCTATAAAAACATCCATAATTCGTAACTCTTTTTGTCGAAATAACGCGGAAAAACTGTTTGGCCGACAATACCTCTATGTCCCCACGTTCCGGTCGGGAGATTGACAAAGTGTCTGCTTTGCGGTCATGTCGGCCCGGCGGGAGCCATTTTACCAAAAAGTAAAATGATATTCCAGCATTCGATTACAATTCGTCGAACCATTACGATTTCTATAAAGATATCCATAATTCGTAACTCTTGTTATCGAAATAACGCGGAAAAACTGTTTGGCCGACAATACCTCTATGTCCCCACGTGCCGGTCGGGAGATTGACAAAGTGTCTGCTTTGCGGTCATGTCGGCCCGGCGGGAGCCATTTTACCAAAAAGTAAAATGATATTCCAGCATTCGATTACAATTCGTCGAACCATTACGATTTCTACAAAGATATCCATAATTCGTAACTCTTGTTATCGAAATAACGCGGAAAAATTGTTTGGCCGACAATTCTCCTATGTCCCCTCGTGCCGGTCAGGAAATTGACAAAGTTTGATCTCTGCCGTCATGTCGGTCCGGCGGCAGTCATTTTATCAAAAAGTAAAATGATATCGTTGCATTCGGTTACAATTCATCGAACCATTACGATTTCTATAAAAATATCCATAATTCGTAACTCTTGTTATCGAAATAACGCGGAAAAATTGTTTGGCCGACAATTCTCCTATGCCCCTCGTGCCGGTCAGGAAATTGACAAAGTTTGATCTTTGCCGTCATGTCGGTCCGGCGGCAGTCATTTTATCAAAAAGTAAAATGATTTCGCTGCATTCGGTTACAATTCATCGAACCATTACGATTTCTATAAAAACATCCATAATTCGTAACTCTTTTTGTCGAAATAACGCGGAAAAACTGTTTGGCCGACAATACCTCTATGTCCCCACGTGCCGGTCGGGAGATTGACAAAGTTTGATCTTTGCCGTCATGTCGGTCCGGCGGCAGTCATTTTATCAAAAAGTAAAATGATATCGTTGCATTCGGTTACAATTCATCGAACCATTACGATTTCTATAAAAATATCCATAATTCGTAACTCTTGTTATCGAAATAACGCGGGATAACTGTTTGGCCGACAATGCTTCTATGTCCCTACGTACCGGTCAGGATATTGACGAAGTTTCAGCTTTGCGGTCATGTCGGTCCGGCGGGAGCCATTTTATCAAAAAGTAAAATGATTTCGCTGCATTCGGTTACAATTCATCGAACCATTACGATTTCTATAAAAACATCCATAATTCGTAACTCTTTTTGTCGAAATAACGCGGAAAAACTGTTTGGCCGACAATACCTCTATGTCCCCACGTTCTGGTCGGGAGATTGACAAAGTGTCTGCTTTGCGGGCATGTCGGCCCTGCGGGAGCCATTTTACCAAAAAGTAAAATGATATTCCAGCATTCGATTACAATTCGTCGAACCATTACGATTTCTATAAAGATATCCATAATTCGTAACTCTTGTTATCGAAATAACGCGGAAAAATTGTTTGGCCGACAATTCTCCTATGTCCCCTCGTGCCGGACAGGAAATTGACAAAGTTTGATCTTTGCCGTCATGTCGGTCCGGCGGCAGTCATTTTATCAAAAAGTAAAATGATATCGTTGCATTCGGTTACAATTCATCGAACCATTACGATTTCTATAAAAATATCCATAATTCGTAACTCTTGTTATCGAAATAACGCGGGATAACTGTTTGGCCGACAATGCTTCTATGTCCCTACGTACCGGTCGGGAGATTGACAAAGTGTCTGCTTTGCGGGCATGTCGGCCCGGCGGGAGCCATTTTACCAAAAAGTAAAATGATATTCCAGCATTCGATTACAATTCGTCGAACCATTACGATTTCTATAAAGATATCCATAATTCGTAACTCTTGTTATCGAAATAACGCGGAAAAATTGTTTGGCCGACAATTCTCCTATGTCCCCTCGTGCCGGTCAGGAAATTGACAAAGTTTGATCTTTGCCGTCATGTCGGTCCGGCGGCAGTCATTTTATCAAAAAGTAAACTGATATCGTTGCATTCGGTTACAATTCATCGAACCATTACGATTTCTATAAAAATATCCATAATTCGTAACTCTTGTTATCGAAATAACGCGGAAAAATTGTTTGGCCGACAATTCTCCTATGTCCCCTCGTGCCGGTCAGGAAATTGACAAAGTTTGATCTTTGCCGTCATGTCGGTCCGGCGGCAGTCATTTTATCAAAAAGTAAAATGATATCGTTGCATTCGGTTACAATTCATCGAACCATTACGATTTCTATAAAAATATCCATAATTCGTAACTCTTGTTATCGAAATAACGCGGAAAAACTGTTTTTGCCGACAATACCTATATGTCCCCACGTGCCGGTCGGGAGATTGACAAAGTGTCTGCTTTGCGGTCATGTCGGCCCAGCGGGAGCCATTTTACCAAAAAGTAAAATGATATTCCAGCATTCGATTACAATTCGTCGAACCATTACGATTTCTATAAAGATATCCATAATTCGTAACTCTTGTTATAGAAATAACGCGGAAAAATTGTTTGGCCGACAATTCTCCTATGTCCCCTCGTGCCGGTCAGGAAATTGACAAAGTTTGATCTTTGCCGTCATGTCGGTCCGTCGGGAGCCATTTTATCAAAAAGTAAAATGATTTCGCTGCATTCGGTTACAATTCATCGAACCATTACGATTTCTATAAAAACATCCATAATTCGTAACTCTTGTTATCGAAATAACGCAGAATAACTGTTTGACCGACAATGCTTCTATGTCCCTACGTACCGGTCAGGAGATTGATGAAGTTTCAGCTTTGCGGTCATCGTCGGTCCGGCGGGAGCCATTTTATCAAAAAGTAAAATGATTTCGCTGCATTCGGTTACAATTCATCGAACCATTACGATTTCTATAAAAACATCCATAATTCGTAACTCTTGTTATCGAAATAACGCAGAATAACTGTTTGACCGACAATGCTTCTATGTCCCTACGTACCGGTCAGGAGATTGACGAAGTTTCAGCTTTGCGGTCATCGTCGGTCCGGCGGGAGCCATTTTATCAAACAGTAAAATGATTTCGCTGCATTCGGTTACAATTCATCGAACCATGACGATTTCTATAAAAACATCCATAATTCGTAACTCTTTTTGTCGAAATAACGCGGAAAAACTGTTTGGCCGACAATACCTCTATGTCCCCACGTGCCGGTCGGGAGATTGACAAAGTGTCTGCTTTGCGGTCATGTCGGCCCGGCGGGAGCCATTTTACCAAAAAGTAAAATGATATTCCAGCATTCGATTACAATTCGTCGAACCATTACGATTTCTATAAAGATATCCATAATTCGTAACTCTTGTTATCGAAATAACGCGGAAAAATTGTTTGGCCGACAATTCTCCTATGTCCCCTCGTGCCGGACAGGAAATTGACAAAGTTTGATCTTTGCCGTCATGTCGGTCCGGCGGCAGTCATTTTATCAAAAAGTAAAATGATATCGTTGCATTCGGTTACAATTCATCGAACCATTACGATTTCTATAAAAATATCCATACTTCGTAACTCTTGTTATCGAAATAACGCGGGATAACTGTTTGGCCGACAATGCTTCTATGTCCCTACGTACCGGTCGGGAGATTGACAAAGTGTCTGCTTTGCGGGCATGTCGGCCCGGCGGGAGCCATTTTACCAAAAAGTAAAATGATATTCCAGCATTCGATTACAATTCGTCGAACCATTACGATTTCTATAAAGATATCCACAATTCGTAACTCTTGTTATCGAAATAACGCGGAAAAATTGTTTGGCCGACAATTCTCCTATGTCCCCTCGTGCCGGTCAGGAAATTGACAAAGTTTGATCTTTGCCGTCATGTCGGTCCGGCGGCAGTCATTTTATCAAAAAGTAAAATGATATCGTTGCATTCGGTTACAATTCATCGAACCATTACGATTTCTATAAAAATATCCATAATTCGTAACTCTTGTTATCGAAATAACGCGGAAAAACTGTTTTTGCCGACAATACCTATATGTCCCCACGTGCCGGTCGGGAGATTGACAAAGTGTCTGCTTTGCGGTCATGTCGGCCCGGCGGGAGCCATTTTACCAAAAAGTAAAATGATATTCCAGCATTCGATTACAATTCGTCGAACCATTACGATTTCTATAAAGATATCCATAATTCGTAACTCTTGTTATCGAAATAACGCGGAAAAATTGTTTGGCCGACAATTCTCCTATGTCCCCTCGTGCCGGTCAGGAAATTGACAAACTTTGATCTTTGCCGTCATGTCGGTCCGGCGGGAGCCATTTTATCAAAAAGTAAAATGATTTCGCTGCATTCGGTTACAATTCATCGAACCATTACGATTTCTATAAAAACATCCATAATTCGTAACTCTTGTTATCGAAATAACGCAGAATAACTGTTTGACCGACAATGCTTCTATGTCCCTACGTACCGGTCAGGAGATTGACGAAGTTTCAGCTTTGCGGTCATCGTCGGTCCGGCGGGAGCCATTTTATCAAAAAGTAAAATGATGTCGCTGCATTCGGTTACAATTCATCGAACCATTACGATTTCTATAAAAACATCCATAATTCGTAACTCTTGTTATCGAAATAACGCAGAATAACTGTTTGACCGACAATGCTTCTATGTCCCCACGTGCCGGTCGGGAGAGTGACAAAGTGTCTGCTTTGCGGTCATGTCGGCCCGGCGGGAGCCATTTTACCAAAAAGTAAAATGATATTCCAGCATTCGATTACAATTCGTCGAACCATTACGATTTCTATAAAGATATCCATAATTCGTAACTCTTGTTATCGAAATAACGCGGAAAAATTGTTTGGCCGACAATTCTCCTATGTCCCCTCGTGCCGGTCAGGAAATTGACAAAGTTTGATCTTTGCCGTCATGTCGGTGCGGCGGCAGTCATTTTATCAAAAAGTAAAATGATATCGTTGCATTCGGTTACAATTCATCGAACCATTACGATTTCTATAAAAATATCCATAATTCGTAACTCTTGTTATCGAAATAACGCGGGATAACTGTTTGGCCGACAATGCTTCTATGTCCCTACGTACCGGTCGGGAGATTGACAAAGTGTCTGCTTTGCGGTCATGTCGGCCCGGCGGGAGCCATTTTACCAAAAAGTAAAATGATATTCCAGCATTCGATTACAATTCGTCGAACCATTACGATTTCTATAAAGATATCCATAATTCGTAACTCTTGTTATCGAAATAACGCGGAAAAACTGTTTGGCCGACAATACCTCTATGTCCCCACGTGCCGGTCGGGAGATTGACAAAGTGTCTGCTTTGCGGTCATGTCGGCCCGGCGGGAGCCATTTTACCAAAAAGTAAAATGATATTCCAGCATTCGATTACAATTCGTCGAACCATTACGATTTCTATAAAGATATCCATAATTCGTAACTCTTGTTATCGAAATAACGCGGAAGAATTGTTTGGCCGACAATTCTCCTATGTCCCCTCGTGCCGGTCAGGAAATTGACAAAGTTTGATCTTTGCCGTCATGTCGGTCCGGCGGCAGTCATTTTATCAAAAAGTAAAATGATATCGTTGCATTCGATTACAATTCGTCGAACCATTACGATTTCTATAAAGATATACATAATTCGTAACTCTTGTTATCGAAATAACGCGGAATAACTGTTTGGCCGACAATGCTTCTATGTCCCTACGTACCGGTCAGGAGATTGACGAAGTTTCAGCTTTGCGGTCATGTCGGTCCGGCGGGAGCCATTTTATCAAAAAGTAAAATGATTTCGCTGCATTCGGTTACAATTCATCGAACCATTACGATTTCTATAAAAACATCCATAATTCGTAACTCTTTTTGTCGAAATAACGCGGAAAAACTGTTTGGCCGACAATACCTCTATGTCCCCACGTTCCGGTCGGGAGATTGACAAAGTGTCTGCTTTGCGGTCATGTCGGCCCGGCGGGAGCCATTTTACCAAAAAGTGAAATGATATTCCAGCATTCGATTACAATTCGTCGAACCATTACGATTTCTATAAAGATATCCATAATTCGTAACTCTTGTTATCGAAATAACGCGGATAAACTGTTTGGCCGACAATACCTCTATGTCCCCACGTGCCGGTCGGGAGATTGACAAAGTGTCTGCTTTGCGGTCATGTCGGCCCGGCGGGAGCCATTTTACCAAAAAGTAAAATGATATTCCAGCATTCGATTACAATTCGTCGAACCATTACGATTTCTATAAAGATATCCATAATTCGTAACTCTTGTTATCGAAATAACGCGGAAAAATTGTTTGGCCGACAATTCTCCTATGTCCCCTCGTGCCGGTCAGGAAATTGACAAAGTTTGATCTTTGCCGTCATGTCGGTCCGGCGGCAGTCATTTTATCAAAAAGTAAAATGATATCGTTGCATTCGGTTACAATTCATCGAACCATTACGATTTCTATAAAAATATCCATAATTCGTAACTCTTGTTATCGAAATAACGCGGGATAACTGTTTGGCCGACAATGCTTCTATGTCCCTACGTACCGGTCAGGATATTGACGAAGTTTCAGCTTTGCGGTCATGTCGGTCCGGCGGGAGCCATTTTATCAAAAAGTAAAATGATTTCGCTGCATTCGGTTACAATTCATCGAACCATTACGATTTCTATAAAAACATCCATAATTCGTAACTCTTTTTGTCGAAATAACGCGGAAAAACTGTTTGGCCGACAATACCTCTATGTCCCCACGTGCCGGTCGGGAGATTGACAAAGTGTCTGCTTTGCGGTCATGTCGGCCCGGCGGGAGCCATTTTACCAAAAAGTAAAATGATATTCCAGCATTCGATTACAATTCGTCGAACCATTACGATTTCTATAAAGATATCCATAATTCGTAACTCTTGTTATCGAAATAACGCGGAAAAATTGTTTGGCCGACAATTCTCCTATGTCCCCTCGTGCCGGTCAGGAAATTGACAAAGTTTGATCTTTGCCGTCATGTCGGTCCGGCGGCAGTCATTTTATCAAAAAGTAAAATGATATCGTTGCATTCGGTTACAATTCATCGAACCATTACGATTTCTATAAAAATATCCATAATTCGTAACTCTTGTTATCGAAATAACGCGGGATAACTGTTTGGCCGACAATGCTTCTATGTCCCTACGTACCGGTCGGGAGATTGACGAAGTTTCAGCTTTGCGGTCATGTCGGCCCGGCGGGAGCCATTTTACCAAAAAGTAAAATGATATTCCAGCATTCGATTACAATTCGTCGAACCATTACGATTTCTATAAAGATATCCATAATTCGTAACTCTTGTTATCGAAATAACGCGGAAAAACTGTTTGGCCGACAATACCTCTATGTCCCCACGTGCCGGTCGGGAGATTGACAAAGTGTCTGCTTTGCGGTCATGTCGGCCCGGCGGGAGCCATTTTACCAAAAAGTAAAATGATATTCCAGCATTCGATTACAATTCGTCGAACCATTACGATTTCTATAAAGATATCCATAATTCGTAACTCTTGTTATCGAAATAACGCGGAAGAATTGTTTGGCCGACAATTCTCCTATGTCCCCTCGTGCCGGTCAGGAAATTGACAAAGTTTGATCTTTGCCGTCATGTCGGTCCGGCGGCAGCCATTTTATCAAAAAGTAAAATGATATCGTTGCATTCGATTACAATTCGTCGAACCATTACGATTTCTATAAAGATATCCATAATTCGTAACTCTTGTTATCGAAATAACGCGGAATAACTGTTTGGCCGACAATGCTTCTATGTCCCTACGTACCGGTCAGGAGATTGACGAAGTTTCAGCTTTGAGGTCATGTCGGTCCGGCGGGAGCCATTTTATCAAAAAGTAAAATGATTTCGCTGCATTCGGTTACAATTCATCGAACCATTACGATTTCTATAAAAACATCCATAATTCGTAACTCTTTTTTAGGAAATAACGCGGAAAAACTGTTTGGCCGACAATATCTCTATGTCCCCACGTTCCGGTCGGGAGATTGACAAAGTGTCTGCTTTGCGGTCATGTCGGCCCGGCGGGAGCCATTTTACCAAAAAGTGAAATGATATTCCAGCATTCGATTACAATTCGTCGAACCATTACGATTTCTATAAAGATATCCATAATTCGTAACTCTTGTTATCGAAATAACGCGGATAAACTGTTTGGCCGACAATACCTCTATGTCCCCACGTGCCGGTCGGGAGATTGACAAAGTGTCTGCTTTGCGGTCATGTCGGCCCGGCGGGAGCCATTTTACCAAAAAGTAAAATGATATTCCAGCATTCGATTACAATTCGTCGAACCATTACGATTTCTATAAAGATATCCATAATTCGTAACTCTTGTTATCGAAATAACGCGGAAAAATTGTTTGGCCGACAATTCTCCTATGTCCCCTCGTGCCGGTCAGGAAATTGACAAAGTTTGATCTTTGCCGTCATGTCGGTCCGGCGGCAGTCATTTTATCAAAAAGTAAAATGATATCGTTGCATTCGGTTACAATTCATCGAACCATTACGATTTCTATAAAAATATCCATAATTCGTAACTCTTGTTATCGAAATAACGCGGGATAACTGTTTGGCCGACAATGCTTCTATGTCCCTACGTACCGGTCAGGATATTGACGAAGTTTCAGCTTTGCGGTCATGTCGGTCCGGCGGGAGCCATTTTATCAAAAAGTAAAATGATTTCGCTGCATTCGGTTACAATTCATCGAACCATTACGATTTCTATAAAAACATCCATAATTCGTAACTCTTTTTGTCGAAATAACGCGGAAAAACTGTTTGGCCGACAATACCTCTATGTCCCCACGTGCCGGTCGGGAGATTGACAAAGTGTCTGCTTTGCGGTCATGTCGGCCCGGCGGGAGCCATTTTACCAAAAAGTAAAATGATATTCCAGCATTCGATTACAATTCGTCGAACCATTACGATTTCTATAAAGATATCCATAATTCGTAACTCTTGTTATCGAAATAACGCGGAAAAATTGTTTGGCCGACAATTCTCCTATGTCCCCTCGTGCCGGTCAGGAAATTGACAAAGTTTGATCTTTGCCGTCATGTCGGTCCGGCGGCAGTCATTTTATCAAAAAGTAAAATGATATCGTTGCATTCGGTTACAATTCATCGAACCATTACGATTTCTATAAAAATATCCATAATTCGTAACTCTTGTTATCGAAATAACGCGGGATAACTGTTTGGCCGACAATGCTTCTATGTCCCTACGTACCGGTCGGGAGATTGACGAAGTTTCAGCTTTGCGGTCATGTCGGCCCGGCGGGAGCCATTTTACCAAAAAGTAAAATGATATTCCAGCATTCGATTACAATTCGTCGAACCATTACGATTTCTATAAAGATATCCATAATTCGTAACTCTTGTTATCGAAATAACGCGGAAAAACTGTTTGGCCGACAATACCTCTATGTCCCCACGTGCCGGTCGGGAGATTGACAAAGTGTCTGCTTTGCGGTCATGTCGGCCCGGCGGGAGCCATTTTACCAAAAAGTAAAATGATATTCCAGCATTCGATTACAATTCGTCGAACCATTACGATTTCTATAAAGATATCCATAATTCGTAACTCTTGTTATCGAAATAACGCGGAAGAATTGTTTGGCCGACAATTCTCCTATGTCCCCTCGTGCCGGTCAGGAAATTGACAAAGTTTGATCTTTGCCGTCATGTCGGTCCGGCGGCAGCCATTTTATCAAAAAGTAAAATGATATCGTTGCATTCGATTACAATTCGTCGAACCATTACGATTTCTATAAAGATATCCATAATTCGTAACTCTTGTTATCGAAATAACGCGGAATAACTGTTTGGCCGACAATGCTTCTATGTCCCTACGTACCGGTCAGGAGATTGACGAAGTTTCAGCTTTGAGGTCATGTCGGTCCGGCGGGAGCCATTTTATCAAAAAGTAAAATGATTTCGCTGCATTCGGTTACAATTCATCGAACCATTACGATTTCTATAAAAACATCCATAATTCGTAACTCTTTTTTAGGAAATAACGCGGAAAAACTGTTTGGCCGACAATATCTCTATGTCCCCACGTTCCGGTCGGGAGATTGACAAAGTGTCTGCTTTGCGGTCATGTCGGCCCGGCGGGAGCCATTTTACCAAAAAGTGAAATGATATTCCAGCATTCGATTACAATTCGTCGAACCATTACGATTTCTATAAAGATATCCATAATTCGTAACTCTTGTTATCGAAATAACGCGGAAAAACTGTTTGGCCGACAATACCTCTATGTCCCCACGTTCCGGTCGGGAGATTGACAAAGTGTCTGCTTTGCGGTCATGTCGGCCCGGCGGGAGCCATTTTACCAAAAAGTGAAATGATATTCCAGCATTCGATTACAATTCGTCGAACCATTACGATTTCTATAAAGATATCCATAATTCGTAACTCTTGTTATCGAAATAACGCGGAAAAATTGTTTGGCCGACAATTCTCCTATGTCCCCTCGTGCCGGTCAGGAAATTGACAAAGTTTCAGCTTTGCGGTCATGTCTGTCCGGCGGGAGCCATTTTATCAAAAAGTAAAATGATTTCGCTGCATTCGGTTACAATTCATCGAACCATTACGATTTCTATAAAAACATCCATAATTCGTAACTCTTTTTGTCGAAATAACGCGGAAAAACTGTTTGGCCGACAATACCTCTATGTCCCCACGTGCCGGTCGGGAGATTGACAAAGTGTCTGCTTTGCGGTCATGTCGGCCCGGCGGGAGCCATTTTACCAAAAAGTAAAATGATATTCCACCATTCGATTACAATTCGTCGAACCATTACGATTTCTATAAAAATATCCATAATTCGTAACTCTTGTTATCGAAATAACGCGGGATAACTGTTTGGCCGACAATGCTTCTATGTCCCTACGTACCGGTCGGGAGATTGACAAAGTGTCTGCTTTGCGGTCATGTCGGCCCGGCGGGAGCCATTTTACCAAAAAGTAAAATGATATTCCAGCATTCGATTACAATTCGTCGAACCATTACGATTTCTAAAAAAGATATCCATAATTCGTAACTCTTGTTATCGAAATAACGCGGAAAAACTGTTTGGCCGACAATACCTCTATGTCCCCACGTGCCGGTCGGGAGATTGACAAAGTGTCTGCTTTGCGGTCATGTCGGCCCGGCGGGAGCCATTTTACCAAAAAGTAAAATGATATTCCAGCATTCGATTACAATTCGTCGAACCATTACGATTTCTATAAGGATATCCATAATTCGTAACTCTTGTTATCGAAATATCGCGGAAGAATTGTTTGGCCGACAATTCTCCTATGTCCCCTCGTGCCGGTCAGGAAATTGACAAAGTTTGATCTTTGCCGTCATGTCGGTCCGGCGGCAGTCATTTTATCAAAAAGTAAAATGATATCGTTGCATTCGATTACAATTCGTCGAACCATTACGATTTCTATAAAGATATCCATAATTCGTAACTCTTGTTATCGAAATAACGCGGAATAACTGTTTGGCCGACAATGCTTCTATTTCCCTACGTACCGGTCAGGAGATTGACGAAGTTTCAGCTTTGCGGTCATGTCGGTCCGGCGGGAGCCATTTTATCAAAAAGTAAAATGATTTCGCTGCATTCGGTTACAATTCATCGAACCATTACGATTTCTATAAAAACATCCATAATTCGTAACTCTTTTTGTCGAAATAACGCGGAAAAACTGTTTGGCCGACAATACCTCTATGTCCCCACGTTCCGGTCGGGAGATTGACAAAGTGTCTGCTTTGCGGTCATGTCGGCCCGGCGGGAGCCATTTTACGAAAAAGTGGAATGATATTCCAGCATTCGATTACAATTCGTCGAACCATTACGATTTCTATAAAGATATCCATAATTCGTAACTCTTGTTATCGAAATAACGCGGAAAAACTGTTTGGCCGACAATACCTCTATGTCCCCACGTTCCGGTCGGGAGATTGACAAAGTGTCTGCTTTGCGGTCATGTCGGCCCGGCGGGAGCCATTTTACCAAAAAGTAAAATGATATTCCAGCATTCGATTACAATTCGTCGAACCATTACGATTTCTATAAAGATATCCATAATTCGTAACTCTTGTTATCGAAATAACGCGGAAAAATTGTTTGGCCGACAATTCTCCTATGTCCCCTCGTGCCGGTCAGGAAATTGACAAAGTTTGATCTTTGCCGTCATGTCGGTCCGGCGGCAGTCATTTTATCAAAAAGTAAAATGATATCGTTGCATTCGGTTACAATTCATCGAACCATTACGATTTCTATAAAAATATCCATAATTCGTAACTCTTGTTATCGAAATAACGCGGGATAACTGTTTGGCCGACAATGCTTCTATGTCCCTACGTACCGCTCGGGAGATTGACAAAGTGTCTGCTTTGCGGTCATATCGGCCCGGCGGGAGCAATTTTACCAAAAAGTAAAATGATATTCCAGCATTCGATTACAATTCGTCGAACCATTACGATTTCTATAAAGATATCCATAATTCGTAACTCTTGTTATCGAAATAACGCGGAAAAACTGTTTGGCCGACAATACCTCTATGTCCCCACGTGCCGGTCGGGAGATTGACAAAGTGTCTGCTTTGCGGTCATGTCGGCCCGGCGGGAGCCATTTTACCAAAAAGTAAAATGATATTCCAGCATTCGATTACAATTCGTCGAACCATTACGATTTCTATAAAGATATCCATAATTCGTAACTCTTGTTACCGAAATAACGCGGAAGAATTGTTTGGCCGACAATTCTCCTATGTCCCCTCGTGCCGGTCAGGAAATTGACAAAGTTTGATCTTTGCCGTCATGTCGGTCCGGCGGCAGTCATTTTATCAAAAAGTAAAATGATATCGTTGCATTCGATTACAATTCGTCGAACCATTACGATTTCTATAAAGATATCCATAATTCGTAACTCTTGTTATCGAAATAACGCGGAATAACTGTTTGGCCGACAATGCTTCTATGTCCCTACGTACCGGTCAGGAGATTGACGAAGTTTCAGCTTTGCGGTCATGTCGGTCCGGCGGGAGCCATTTTATCAAAAAGTAAAATGATTTCGCTGCATTCGGTTACAATTCATCGAACCATTACGATTTCTATAAAAACATCCATAATTCGTAACTCTTTTTGTCGAAATAACGCGGAAAAACTGTTTGGCCGACAATACCTCTATGTCCCCACGTTCTGGTCGGGAGATTGACAAAGTGTCTGCTTTGCGGTCATGTCGGCCCGGCGGGAGCCATTTTACCAAAAAGTAAAATGATATTCCAGCATTCGATTACAATTCGTCGAACCATTACGATTTCTATAAAGATATCCATAATTCGTAACTCTTGTTATCGAAATAACGCGGAAAAACTGTTTGGCCGACAATACCTATATGTCCCCACGTGCCGGTCGGGAGATTGACAAAGTGTCTGCTTTGCGGTCATGTCGGCCCGGCGGGAGCCATTTTACCAAAAAGTAAAATGATATTCCAGCATTCGATTACAATTCGTCGAACCATTACGATTTCTATAAAGATATCCATAATTCGTAACTCTTGTTATCGAAATAACGCGGAAAAATTGTTTGGCCGACAATTCTCCTATGTCCCCTCGTGCCGGTCAGGAAATTGACAAAGTTTGATCTTTGCCGTCATGTCGGTCCGGCGGCAGCCATTTTATCAAAAAGTAAAATGGTATCGTTGCATTCGGTTACAATTCATCGAACCATTACGATTTCTATAAAAACATCCATAATTCGTAACTCTTGTTATCGAAATAAGGCGGAATAACTGTTTGGCCGACAATGCTTCTATGTCCCTACGTACCGGTCAGGAGATTGACGAAGTTTCAGCTTTGCGGTCATGTCGGTCCGGCGGGAGCCATTTTATCAAAAAGTAAAATGATTTCGCTGCATTCGGTTACAATTCATCGAACCATTACGATTTCTATAAAAACATTCATAATTCGTAACTCTTTTTGTCGAAATAACGCGGAAAAACTGTTTGGCCGACATAACCTCTATGTCCCCACGTTCCGGTCGGGAGATTGACAAAGTGTCTGCTTTGCGGTCATGTCGGCCCGGCGGGAGCCATTTTACCAAAAAGTAAAATGATATTCCAGCATTCGATTACAATTCGTCGAACCATTACGATTTCTATAAAGATATCCATAATTCGTAACTCTTGTTATCGAAATAACGCGGAAAAACTGTTTGGCCGACAATACCTCTATGTCCCCACGTGCCGGTCGGGAGATTGACAAAGTGTCGGCTTTGCGGTCATGTCGGCCCGGCGGGAGCCATTTTACCAAAAAGTAAAATGATATTCCAGCATTCGATTACAATTCGTCGAACCATTACGATTTCTATAAAGATATCCATAATTCGTAACTCTTGTTATCGAAATAACGCGGAAAAATTGTTTGGCCGACAATTCTCCTATGTCCCCTCGTGCCGGTCAGGAAATTGACAAAGTTTGATCTTTGCCGTCATGTCGGTCCGGCGGCAGTCATTTTATCAAAAAGTAAAATGATATCGTTGCATTCGGTTACAATTCATCGAACCATTACGATTTCTATAAAAATATCCATAATTCGTAACTCTTGTTATCGAAATAACGCGGAATAACTGTTTGGCCGACAATGCTTCTATGTCCCTACGTACCGGTCAGGAGATTGACGAAGTTTCAGCTTTGCGGTCATGTCGGTCCGGCGGGAGCCATTTTATCAAAAAGTAAAATGATATCGCTGCATTCGGTTACAATCCATCGAACCATTACGATTTCTATAAAAACATCCATAATTCGTAACTCTTGTTATCGAAATAACGCGGAATAACTGTTTGGCCGACAATACCTCTATGTCCCCACGTTCCGGTCGGGAGATTGACAAAGTGTCTGCTTTGCGGTCATGTCGGCCCGGCGGGAGCCATTTTACCAAAAAGTGAAATGATATTCCAGCATTCGATTACAATTCGTCGAACCATTACGATTTCTATAAAGATATCCATAATTCGTAACTCTTGTTATCGAAATAACGCGGAAGAATTGTTTGGCCGACAATTCTCCTATGTCCCCTCGTGCCGGTCAGGAAATTGACAAAGTTTGATCTTTGCCGTCATGTCGGTCCGGCGGCAGTCATTTTATCAAAAAGTAAAATGATATCGTTGCATTCGATTACAATTCGTCGAACCATTACGATTTCTATAAAGATATCCATAATTCGTAACTCTTGTTATCGAAATAACGCGGAATAACTGTTTGGCCGACAATGCTTCTATGTCCCTACGTACCGGTCAGGAGATTGACGAAGTTTCAGCTTTGCGGTCATGTCGGTCCGGCGGGAGCCATTTTATCAAGAAGTAAAATGATTTCGCTGCATTCGGTTACAATTCATCGAACCATTACGATTTCTATAAAAACATCCATAATTCGTAACTCTTTTTGTCGAAATAACGCGGAAAAACTGTTTGGCCGACAATACCTCTATGTCCCCACGTTCCGGTCGGGAGATTGACAAAGTGTCTGCTTTGCGGTCATGTCGGCCCGGCGGGAGCCATTTTACCAAAAAGTGAAATGATATTCCAGCATTCGATTACAATTCGTCGAACCATTACGATTTCTATAAAGATATCCATAATTCGTAACTCTTGTTATCGAAATAACGCGGAAAAACTGTTTGGCCGACAATACCTCTATGTCCCCACGTTCCGGTCGGGAGATTGACAAAGTGTCTGCTTTGCGGTCATGTCGGCCCGGCGGGAGCCATTTTACCAAAAAGTAAAATGATATTCCAGCATTCGATTACAATTCGTCGAACCATTACGATTTCTATAACGATATCCATAATTCGTAACTCTTGTTATCGAAATAACGCGGAAAAATTGTTTGGCCGACAATTCTCCTATGTCCCCTCGTGCCGGTCAGGAAATTGACAAAGTTTGATCTTTGCCGTCACGTCGGTCCGGCGGCAGTCATTTTATCAAAAAGTAAAATGATATCGTTGCATTCGGTTACAATTCATCGAACCATTACGATTTCTATAAAAATATCCATAATTCGTAACTCTTGTTATCGAAATAACGCGGAAAAACTGTTTGGCCGACAATACCTCTATGTCCCCACGTGCCGGTCGGGAGATTGACAAAGTGTCTGCTTTGCGGTCATGTCGGCCCGGCGGGAGCCATTTTACCAAAAAGTAAAATGATATTCCAGCATTCGATTACAATTCGTCGAACCATTACGATTTCTATAAAGATATCCATAATTCGTAACTCTTGTTATCGAAATAACGCGGAATAACTGTTTGGCCGACAATGCTTCTATGTCCCTACGTACCGGTCAGGAGATTGACGAAGTTTCAGCTTTGCGGTCATGTCGGTCCGGCGGGAGCCATTTTATCAAAAAGTAAAATGATTTCGCTGCATTCGGTTACAATTCATCGAACCATTACGATTTCTATAAAAACATCCATAATTCGTAACTCTTTTTGTCGAAATAACGCGGAAAAACTGTTTGGCCGACAATACCTCTATGTCCCCACGTTCCGGTCGGGAGATTGACAAAGTGTCTGCTTTGCGGTCATGTCGGCCCGGCGGGAGCCATTTTACCAAAAAGTGAAATGATATTCCAGCATTCGATTACAATTCGTCGAACCATTACGATTTCTATAAAGATATCCATAATTCGTAACTCTTGTTATCGAAATAACGCGGAAAAACGGTTTGGCCGACAATACCTCTATGTCCCCACGTTCCAGTCGGGAGATTGACAAAGTGTCTGCTTTGCGGTCATGTCGGCCCGGCGGGAGCCATTTTACCAAAAAGTAAAATGATATTCCAGCATTCGATTACAATTCGTCGAACCACTACGATTTCTATAAAGATATCCATAATTCGTAACTCTTGTTATCGAAATAACGCGGAAAAATTGTTTGGCCGACAATTCTCCTATGTCCCCTCGTGCCGGTCAGGAAATTGACAAAGTTTGATCTTTGCCGTCATGTCGGTCCCGCGGCAGTCATGTTATCAAAAAGTAAAATGATATCGTTGCATTCGGTTACAATTCATCGAACCATTACGATTTCTATAAAAATATCCATAATTCGTAACTCTTGTTATCGAAATAACGCGGGATAACTGTTTGGCCGACAATGCTTCTATGTCCCTACGTACCGGTCAGGATATTGACGAAGTTTCAGCTTTGCGGTCATGTCGGTCCGGCGGGAGCCATTTTATCAAAAAGTAAAATGATTTCGCTGCATTCGGTTACAATTCATCGAACCATTACGATTTCTATAAAAACATCCATAATTCGTAACCCTTTTTGTCGAAATAACGCGGAAAAACTGTTTGGCCGACAATACCTCTATGTCCCCACGTGCCGGTCGGGAGATTGACAAAGTGTCTGCTTTGCGGTCATGTCGGCCCGGCGGGAGCCATTTTACCAAAAAGTAAAATGATATTCCAGCATTCGATTACAATTCGTCGAACCATTACGATTTCTATAAAGATATCCATAATTCGTAACTCTTGTTATCGAAATAACGCGGAAAAATTGTTTGGCCGACAATTCTCCTATGTCCCCTCGTGCCGGTCAGGAAATTGACAAAGTTTGATCTTTGCCGTCATGTCGGTCCGGCGGCAGTCATTTTATCAAAAAGTAAAATGATATCGTTGCATTCGGTTACAATTCATCGAACCATTACGATTTCTATAAAAATATCCATAATTCGTAACTCTTGTTATCGAAATAACGCGGGATAACTGTTTGGCCGACAATGCTTCTATGTCCCTACGTACCGGTCGGGAGATTGACAAAGTGTCTGCTTTGCGGTCATGTCGGCCCGGCGGGAGCCATTTTACCAAAAAGTAAAATGATATTCCAGCATTCGATTACAATTCGTCGAACCATTACGATTTCTATAAAGATATCCATAATTCGTAACTCTTGTTATCGAAATAACGCGGAAAAACTGTTTGGCCGACAATACCTCTATGTCCCCACGTGCCGGTCGGGAGATTGACAAAGTGTCTGCTTTGCGGTCATGTCGGCCCGGCGGGAGCCATTTTACCAAAAAGTAAAATGATATTCCAGCATTCGATTACAATTCGTCGAACCATTACGATTTCTATAAAGATATCCATAATTCGTAACTCTTGTTACCGAAATAACGCGGAAGAATTGTTTGGCCGACAATTCTCCTATGTCCCCTCGTGCCGGTCAGGAAATTGACAAAGTTTGATCTTTGCCGTCATGTCGGTCCGGCGGCAGTCATTTTATCAAAAAGTAAAATGATATCGTTGCATTCGATTACAATTCGTCGAACCATTACGATTTCTATAAAGATATCCATAATTCGTAACTCTTGTTATCGAAATAACGCGGAATAACTGTTTGGCCGACAATGCTTCTATGTCCCTACGTACCGGTCAGGAGATTGACGAAGTTTCAGCTTTGCGGTCATGTCGGTCCGGCGGGAGCCATTTTATCAAAAAGTAAAATGATTTCGCTGCATTCGGTTACAATTCATCGAACCATTACGATTTCTATAAAAACATCCATAATTCGTAACTCTTTTTGTCGAAATAACGCGGAAAAACTGTTTGGCCGACAATACCTCTATGTCCCCACGTTCTGGTCGGGAGATTGACAAAGTGTCTGCTTTGCGGTCATGTCGGCCCGGCGGGAGCCATTTTACCAAAAAGTAAAATGATATTCCAGCATTCGATTACAATTCGTCGAACCATTACGATTTCTATAAAGATATCCATAATTCGTAACTCTTGTTATCGAAATAACGCGGAAAAACTGTTTGGCCGACAATACCTCTATGTCCCCACGTGCCGGTCGGGAGATTGACAAAGTGTCTGCTTTGCGGTCATGTCGGCCCGGCGGGAGCCATTTTACCAAAAAGTAAAATGATATTCCAGCATTCGATTACAATTCGTCGAACCATTACGATTTCTATAAAGATATCCATAATTCGTAACTCTTGTTATCGAAATAACGCGGAAGAATTGTTTGGCCGACAATTCTCCTATGTCCCCTCGTGCCGGTCAGGAAATTGACAAAGTTTGATCTTTGCCGTCATGTCGGTCCGGCGGCAGTCATGTTATCAAAAAGTAAAATGATATCGTTGCATTCGGTTACAATTCATCGAACCATTACGATTTCTATAAAAATATCCATAATTCGTAACTCTTGTTATCGAAATAACGCGGGATAACTGTTTGGCCGACAATGCTTCTATGTCCCTACGTACCGGTCAGGATATTGACGAAGTTTCAGCTTTGCGGTCATGTCGGTCCGGCGGGAGCCATTTTATCAAGAAGTAAAATGATTTCGCTGCATTCGGTTACAATTCATCGAACCATTACGATTTCTATAAAAACATCCATAATTCGTAACTCTTTTTGTCGAAATAACGCGGAAAAACTGTTTGGCCGACAATACCTCTATGTCCCCACGTGCCGGTCGGGAGATTGACGAAGTTTCAGCTTTGCGGTCATGTCGGTCCGGCGGGAGCCATTTTATCAAAAAGTAAAATGATTTCGCTGCATTCGGTTACAATTCATCGAACCATTACGATTTCTATAAAAACATCCATAATTCGTAACTCTTTTTGTCGAAATAACGCGGAAAAACTGTTTGGCCGACAATACCTCTATGTCCCCACGTGCCGGTCGGGAGATTGACAAAGTGTCTGCTTTGCGGTCATGTCGGCCCGGCGGGAGCCATTTTACCAAAAAGTAAAATGATATTCCACCATTCGATTACAATTCGTCGAACCATTACGATTTCTACAAAAATATCCATAATTCGTAACTCTTGTTATCGAAATAACGCGGGATAACTGTTTGGCCGACAATGCTTCTATGTCCCTACGTACCGGTCGGGAGATTGACAAAGTGTCTGCTTTGCGGTCATGTCGGCCCGGCGGGAGCCATTTTACCAAAAAGTAAAATGATATTCCAGCATTCGATTACAATTCGTCGAACCATTACGATTTCTAAAAAAGATATCCATAATTCGTAACTCTTGTTATCGAAATAACGCGGAAAAACTGTTTGGCCGACAATACCTCTATGTCCCCACGTGCCGGTCGGGAGATTGACAAAGTGTCTGCTTTGCGGTCATGTCGGCCCGGCGGGAGCCATTTTACCAAAAAGTAAAATGATATTCCAGCATTCGATTACAATTCGTCGAACCATTACGATTTCTATAAAGATATCCATAATTCGTAACTCTTGTTATCGAAATAACGCGGAAGAATTGTTTGGCTGACAATTCTCCTATGTCCCCTCGTGCCGGTCAGGAAATTGACAAAGTTTGATCTTTGCCGTCATGTCGGTCCGGCGGCAGTCATTTTATCAAAAAGTAAAATGATATCGTTGCATTCGATTACAATTCGTCGAACCATTACGATTTCTATAAAGATATCCATAATTCGTAACTCTTGTTATCGAAATAACGCGGAATAACTGTTTGGCCGACAATGCTTCTATTTCCCTACGTACCGGTCAGGAGATTGAGGAAGTTTCAGCTTTGCGGTCATGTCGGTCCGGCGGGAGCCATTTTATCAAAAAGTAAAATGATTTCGCTGCATTCGGTTACAATTCATCGAACCATTACGATTTCTATAAAAACATCCATAATTCGTAACTCTTTTTGTCGAAATAACGCGGAAAAACTGTTTGGCCGACAATACCTCTATGTCCCCACGTTCCGGTCGGGAGATTGACAAAGTGTCTGCTTTGCGGTCATGTCGGCCGGGCGGGAGCCATTTTACCAAAAAGTGGAATGATATTCCAGCATTCGATTACAATTCGTCGAACCATTACGATTTCTATAAAGATATCCATAATTCGTAACTCTTGTTATCGAAATAACGCGGAAAAACTGTTTGGCCGACAATACCTCTATGTCCCCACGTGCCGGTCGGGAGATTGACAAAGTGTCTGCTTTGCGGTCATGTCGGCCCGGCGGGAGCCATTTTACCAAAAAGTAAAATGATATTCCAGCATTCGATTACAATTCGTCGAACCATTACGATTTCTATAAAGATATCCATAATTCGTAACTCTTGTTATCGAAATAACGCGGAAGAATTGTTTGGCCGACAATTCTCCTATGTCCCCTCGTGCCGGTCAGGAAATTGACAAAGTTTGATCTTTGCCGTCATGTCGGTCCGGCGGCAGTCATTTTATCAAAAAGTAAAATGATATCGTTGCATTCGATTACAATTCGTCGAACCATTACGATTTCTATAAAGATATCCATAATTCGTAACTCTTGTTATCGAAATAACGCGGAATAACTGTTTGGCCGACAATGCTTCTATTTCCCTACGTACCGGTCAGGAGATTGAGGAAGTTTCAGCTTTGCGGTCATGTCGGTCCGGCGGGAGCCATTTTATCAAAAAGTAAAATGATTTCGCTGCATTCGGTTACAATTCATCGAACCATTACGATTTCTATAAAAACATCCATAATTCGTAACTCTTTTTGTCGAAATAACGCGGAAAAACTGTTTGGCCGACAATACCTCTATGTCCCCACGTTCCGGTCGGGAGATTGACAAAGTGTCTGCTTTGCGGTCATGTCGGCCCGGCGGGAGCCATTTTACCAAAAAGTAAAATGATATTCCAGCATTCGATTACAATTCGTCGAACCATTACGATTTCTATAAAGATATCCATAATTCGTAACTCTTGTTACCGAAATGACGCGGAAGAATTGTTTGGCTGACAATTCTCCTATGTCCCCTCGTGCCGGTCAGGAAATTGACAAAGTTTGATCTTTGCCGTCATGTCGGTCCGGCGGCAGTCATTTTATCAAAAAGTAAAATGATATCGTTGCATTCGATTACAATTCGTCGAACCATTACGATTTCTATAAAGATATCCATAATTCGTAACTCTTGTTATCGAAATAACGCGGAATAACTGTTTGGCCGACAATGCTTCTATGCCCCTACGTACCGGTCAGGAGATTGACGAAGTTTCAGCTTTGCGGTCATGTCGGTCCGGCGGGAGCCATTTTATCAAAAAGTAAAATGATTTCGCTGCATTCGGTTACAATTCATCGAACCATTACGATTTCTATAAAAACATCCATAATTCGTAACTCTTTTTGTCGAAATAACGCGGAAAAACTGTTTGGCCGACAATACCTCTATGTCCCCACGTTCCGGTCGGGAGATTGACAAAGTGTCTGCTTTGCGGTCATGTCGGCCGGGCGGGAGCCATTTTACCAAAAAGTGGAATGATATTCCAGCATTCGATTACAATTCGTCGAACCATTACGATTTCTATAAAGATATCCATAATTCGTAACTCTTGTTATCGAAATAACGCGGAAAAACTGTTTGGCCGACAATACCTCTATGTCCCCACGTGCCGGTCGGGAGATTGACAAAGTGTCTGCTTTGCGGTCATGTCGGCCCGGCGGGAGCCATTTTACCAAAAAGTAAAATGATATTCCAGCATTCGATTACAATTCGTCGAACCATTACGATTTCTATAAAGATATCCATAATTCGTAACTCTTGTTATCGAAATAACGCGGAAGAATTGTTTGGCCGACAATTCTCCTATGTCCCCTCGTGCCGGTCAGGAAATTGACAAAGTTTGATCTTTGCCGTCATGTCGGTCCGGCGGCAGTCATTTTATCAAAAAGTAAAATGATATCGTTGCATTCGATTACAATTCGTCGAACCATTACGATTTCTATAAAGATATCCATAATTCGTAACTCTTGTTATCGAAATAACGCGGAATAACTGTTTGGCCGACAATGCTTCTATTTCCCTACGTACCGGTCAGGAGATTGAGGAAGTTTCAGCTTTGCGGTCATGTCGGTCCGGCGGGAGCCATTTTATCAAAAAGTAAAATGATTTCGCTGCATTCGGTTACAATTCATCGAACCATTACGATTTCTATAAAAACATCCATAATTCGTAACTCTTTTTGTCGAAATAACGCGGAAAAACTGTTTGGCCGACAATACCTCTATGTCCCCACGTTCCGGTCGGGAGATTGACAAAGTGTCTGCTTTGCGGTCATGTCGGCCGGGCGGGAGCCATTTTACCAAAAAGTGGAATGATATTCCAGCATTCGATTACAATTCGTCGAACCATTACGATTTCTATAAAGATATCCATAATTCGTAACTCTTGTTATCGAAATAACGCGGAAAAACTGTTTGGCCGACAATACCTCTATGTCCCCACGTTCCGGTCGGGAGATTGACAAAGTGTCTGCTTTGCGGTCATGTCGGCCCGGCGGGAGCCATTTTACCAAAAAGTAAAATGATATTCCAGCATTCGATTACAATTCGTCGAACCATTACGATTTCTATAAAGATATCCATAATTCGTAACTCTTGTTACCGAAATGACGCGGAAGAATTGTTTGGCTGACAATTCTCCTATGTCCCCTCGTGCCGGTCAGGAAATTGACAAAGTTTGATCTTTGCCGTCATGTCGGTCCGGCGGCAGTCATTTTATCAAAAAGTAAAATGATATCGTTGCATTCGATTACAATTCGTCGAACCATTACGATTTCTATAAAGATATCCATAATTCGTAACTCTTGTTATCGAAATAACGCGGAATAACTGTTTGGCCGACAATGCTTCTATGCCCCTACGTACCGGTCAGGAGATTGACGAAGTTTCAGCTTTGCGGTCATGTCGGTCCGGCGGGAGCCATTTTATCAAAAAGTAAAATGATTTCGCTGCATTCGGTTACAATTCATCGAACCATTACGATTTCTATAAAAACATCCATAATTCGTAACTCTTTTTGTCGAAATAACGCGGAAAAACTGTTTGGCCGACAATACCTCTATGTCCCCACGTTCCGGTCGGGAGATTGACAAAGTGTCTGCTTTGCGGTCATGTCGGCCCGGCGGGAGCCATTTTACCAAAAAGTAAAATGATATTCCAGCATTCGATTACAATTCGTCGAACCATTACGATTTCTATAAAGATATCCATAATTCGTAACTCTTGTTATCGAAATAACGCGGAAAAACTGTTTGGCCGACAATACCTCTATGTCGCCACGTGCCGGTCGGGAGATTGACAAAGTGTCTGCTTTGCGGTCATGTCGGCCCGGCGGGAGCCATTTTACCAAAAAGTAAAATGATATTCCAGCATTCGATTACAATTCGTCGAACCATTACGACTTCTATAAAGATATCCATAATTCGTAACTCTTGTTATCGAAATAACGCGGAAAAATTGTTTGGCCGACAATTCTCCTATGTCCCCTCGTGCCGGTCAGGAAATTGACAAAGTTTGATCTTTGCCGTCATGTCGGTCCGGCGGCAGTCATTTTATCAAAAAGTAAAATGATATCGTTGCATTCGGTTACAATTCATCGAACCATTACGATTTCTATAAAAATATCCATAATTCGTAACTCTTGTTATCGAAATAACGCGGAATAACTGTTTGGCCGACAATGCTTCTATGTCCCTACGTACCGGTCAGGAGATTGACGAAGTTTCAGCTTTGCGGTCATGTCGGTCCGGCGGGAGCCATTTTATCAAAAAGTAAAATGATTTCGCTGCATTCGGTTACAATTCATCGAACCATTACGATTTCTATAAAAACATCCATAATTCGTAACTCTTTTTCTCGAAATAACGCGGAAAAACTGTTTGGCCGACAATACCTCTATGTCCCCACGTGCCGGTCGGGAGATTGACAAAGTGTCGGCTTTGCGGTCATGTCGGCCCGGCGGGAGCCATTTTACCAAAAAGTAAAATGATATTCCAGCATTCGATTACAATTCGTCGAACCATTACGATTTCTATAAAGATATCCATAATTCGTAACTCTTGTTATCGAAATAACGCGGAAAAATTGTTTGGCCGACAATTCTCCTATGTCCCCTCGTGCCGGTCAGGAAATTGACAAAGTTTGATCTTTGCCGTCATGTCGGTCCGGCGGCAGTCATTTTATCAAGAAGTAAAATGATATCGTTGCATTCGGTTACAATTCATCGAACCATTACGATTTCTATAAAAATATCCATAATTCGTAACTCTTGTTATCGAAATAACGCGGAATAACTGTTTGGCCGACAATGCTTCTATGTCCCTACGTACCGGTCAGGAGATTGACGAAGTTTCAGCTTTGCGGTCATGTCGGTCCGGCGGGAGCCATTTTATCAAGAAGTAAAATGATTTCGCTGCATTCGGTTACAATTCATCGAACCATTACGATTTCTATAAAAACATCCATAATTCGTAACTCTTTTTGTCGAAATAACGCGGAAAAACTGTTTGGCCGACAATACCTCTATGTCCCCACGTTCCGGTCGGGAGATTGACAAAGTGTCTGCTTTGCGGTCATGTCGGCCCGGCGGGAGCCATTTTACCAAAAAGTGAAATGATATTCCAGCATTCGATTACAATTCGTCGAACCATTACGATTTCTATAAAGATATCCATAATTCGTAACTCTTGTTATCGAAATAACGCGGAAAAACTGTTTGGCCGACAATACCTCTATGTCCCCACGTTCCGGTCGGGAGATTGACAAAGTGTCTGCTTTGCGGTCATGTCGGCCCGGCGGGAGCCATTTTACCAAAAAGTAAAATGATATTCCAGCATTCGATTACAATTCGTCGAACCATTACGATTTCTATAAAGATATCCATAATTCGTAACTCTTGTTACCGAAATGACGCGGAAGAATTGTTTGGCTGACAATTCTCCTATGTCCCCTCGTGCCGGTCAGGAAATTGACAAAGTTTGATCTTTGCCGTCATGTCGGTCCGGCGGCAGTCATTTTATCAAAAAGTAAAATGATATCGTTGCATTCGATTACAATTCGTCGAACCATTACGATTTCTATAAAGATATCCATAATTCGTAACTCTTGTTATCGAAATAACGCGGAATAACTGTTTGGCCGACAATGCTTCTATGCCCCTACGTACCGGTCAGGAGATTGACGAAGTTTCAGCTTTGCGGTCATGTCGGTCCGGCGGGAGCCATTTTATCAAAAAGTAAAATGATTTCGCTGCATTCGGTTACAATTCATCGAACCATTACGATTTCTATAAAAACATCCATAATTCGTAACTCTTTTTGTCGAAATAACGCGGAAAAACTGTTTGGCCGACAATACCTCTATGTCCCCACGTTCCGGTCGGGAGATTGACAAAGTGTCTGCTTTGCGGTCATGTCGGCCCGGCGGGAGCCATTTTACCAAAAAGTAAAATGATATTCCAGCATTCGATTACAATTCGTCGAACCATTACGATTTCTATAAAGATATCCATAATTCGTAACTCTTGTTATCGAAATAACGCGGAAAAACTGTTTGGCCGACAATACCTCTATGTCGCCACGTGCCGGTCGGGAGATTGACAAAGTGTCTGCTTTGCGGTCATGTCGGCCCGGCGGGAGCCATTTTACCAAAAAGTAAAATGATATTCCAGCATTCGATTACAATTCGTCGAACCATTACGACTTCTATAAAGATATCCATAATTCGTAACTCTTGTTATCGAAATAACGCGGAAAAATTGTTTGGCCGACAATTCTCCTATGTCCCCTCGTGCCGGTCAGGAAATTGACAAAGTTTGATCTTTGCCGTCATGTCGGTCCGGCGGCAGTCATTTTATCAAAAAGTAAAATGATATCGTTGCATTCGGTTACAATTCATCGAACCATTACGATTTCTATAAAAATATCCATAATTCGTAACTCTTGTTATCGAAATAACGCGGAATAACTGTTTGGCCGACAATGCTTCTATGTCCCTACGTACCGGTCAGGAGATTGACGAAGTTTCAGCTTTGCGGTCATGTCGGTCCGGCGGGAGCCATTTTATCAAAAAGTAAAATGATTTCGCTGCATTCGGTTACAATTCATCGAACCATTACGATTTCTATAAAAACATCCATAATTCGTAACTGTTTTTCTCGAAATAACGCGGAAAAACTGTTTGGCCGACAATACCTCTATGTCCCCACGTGCCGGTCGGGAGATTGACAAAGTGTCGGCTTTGCGGTCATGTCGGCCCGGCGGGAGCCATTTTACCAAAAAGTAAAATGATATTCCAGCATTCGATTACAATTCGTCGAACCATTACGATTTCTATAAAGATATCCATAATTCGTAACTCTTGTTATCGAAATAACGCGGAAAAATTGTTTGGCCGACAATTCTCCTATGTCCCCTCGTGCCGGTCAGGAAATTGACAAAGTTTGATCTTTGCCGTCATGTCGGTCCGGCGGCAGTCATTTTATCAAGAAGTAAAATGATATCGTTGCATTCGGTTACAATTCATCGAACCATTACGATTTCTATAAAAATATCCATAATTCGTAACTCTTGTTATCGAAATAACGCGGAATAACTGTTTGGCCGACAATGCTTCTATGTCCCTACGTACCGGTCAGGAGATTGACGAAGTTTCAGCTTTGCGGTCATGTCGGTCCGGCGGGAGCCATTTTATCAAGAAGTAAAATGATTTCGCTGCATTCGGTTACAATTCATCGAACCATTACGATTTCTATAAAAACATCCATAATTCGTAACTCTTTTTGTCGAAATAACGCGGAAAAACTGTTTGGCCGACAATACCTCTATGTCCCCACGTTCCGGTCGGGAGATTGACAAAGTGTCTGCTTTGCGGTCATGTCGGCCCGGCGGGAGCCATTTTACCAAAAAGTGAAATGATATTCCAGCATTCGATTACAATTCGTCGAACCATTACGATTTCTATAAAGATATCCATAATTCGTAACTCTTGTTATCGAAATAACGCGGAAAAACTGTTTGGCCGACAATACCTCTATGTCCCCACGTTCCGGTCGGGAGATTGACAAAGTGTCTGCTTTGCGGTCATGTCGGCCCGGCGGGAGCCATTTTACCAAAAAGTAAAATGATATTCCAGCATTCGATTACAATTCGTCGAACCATTACGATTTCTATAAAGATATCCATAATTCGTAACTCTTGTTACCGAAATGACGCGGAAGAATTGTTTGGCTGACAATTCTCCTATGTCCCCTCGTGCCGGTCAGGAAATTGACAAAGTTTGATCTTTGCCGTCATGTCGGTCCGGCGGCAGTCATTTTATCAAAAAGTAAAATGATATCGTTGCATTCGATTACAATTCGTCGAACCATTACGATTTCTATAAAGATATCCATAATTCGTAACTCTTGTTATCGAAATAACGCGGAATAACTGTTTGGCCGACAATGCTTCTATGCCCCTACGTACCGGTCAGGAGATTGACGAAGTTTCAGCTTTGCGGTCATGTCGGTCCGGCGGGAGCCATTTTATCAAAAAGTAAAATGATTTCGCTGCATTCGGTTACAATTCATCGAACCATTACGATTTCTATAAAAACATCCATAATTCGTAACTCTTTTTGTCGAAATAACGCGGAAAAACTGTTTGGCCGACAATACCTCTATGTCCCCACGTTCCGGTCGGGAGATTGACAAAGTGTCTGCTTTGCGGTCATGTCGGCCCGGCGGGAGCCATTTTACCAAAAAGTAAAATGATATTCCAGCATTCGATTACAATTCGTCGAACCATTACGATTTCTATAAAGATATCCATAATTCGTAACTCTTGTTATCGAAATAACGCGGAAAAACTGTTTGGCCGACAATACCTCTATGTCGCCACGTGCCGGTCGGGAGATTGACAAAGTGTCTGCTTTGCGGTCATGTCGGCCCGGCGGGAGCCATTTTACCAAAAAGTAAAATGATATTCCAGCATTCGATTACAATTCGTCGAACCATTACGACTTCTATAAAGATATCCATAATTCGTAACTCTTGTTATCGAAATAACGCGGACAAATTGTTTGGCCGACAATTCTCCTATGTCCCCTCGTGCCGGTCAGGAAATTGACAAAGTTTGATCTTTGCCGTCATGTCGGTCCGGCGGCAGTCATTTTATCAAAAAGTAAAATGATATCGTTGCATTCGGTTACAATTCATCGAACCATTACGATTTCTATAAAAATATCCATAATTCGTAACTCTTGTTATCGAAATAACGCGGAATAACTGTTTGGCCGACAATGCTTCTATGTCCCTACGTACCGGTCAGGAGATTGACGAAGTTTCAGCTTTGCGGTCATGTCGGTCCGGCGGGAGCCATTTTATCAAAAAGTAAAATGATTTCGCTGCATTCGGTTACAATTCATCGAACCATTACGATTTCTATAAAAACATCCATAATTCGTAACTCTTTTTCTCGAAATAACGCGGAAAAACTGTTTGGCCGACAATACCTCTATGTCCCCACGTGCCGGTCGGGAGATTGACAAAGTGTCGGCTTTGCGGTCATGTCGGCCCGGCGGGAGCCATTTTACCAAAAAGTAAAATGATATTCCAGCATTCGATTACAATTCGTCGAACCATTACGATTTCTATAAAGATATCCATAATTCGTAACTCTTGTTATCGAAATAACGCGGAAAAATTGTTTGGCCGACAATTCTCCTATGTCCCCTCGTGCCGGTCAGGAAATTGACAAAGTTTGATCTTTGCCGTCATGTCGGTCCGGCGGCAGTCATTTTATCAAGAAGTAAAATGATATCGTTGCATTCGGTTACAATTCATCGAACCATTACGATTTCTATAAAAATATCCATAATTCGTAACTCTTGTTATCGAAATAACGCGGAATAACTGTTTGGCCGACAATGCTTCTATGTCCCTACGTACCGGTCAGGAGATTGACGAAGTTTCAGCTTTGCGGTCATGTCGGTCCGGCGGGAGCCATTTTATCAAGAAGTAAAATGATTTCGCTGCATTCGGTTACAATTCATCGAACCATTACGATTTCTATAAAAACATCCATAATTCGTAACTCTTTTTGTCGAAATAACGCGGAAAAACTGTTTGGCCGACAATACCTCTATGTCCCCACGTTCCGGTCGGGAGATTGACAAAGTGTCTGCTTTGCGGTCATGTCGGCCCGGCGGGAGCCATTTTACCAAAAAGTGAAATGATATTCCAGCATTCGATTACAATTCGTCGAACCATTACGATTTCTATAAAGATATCCATAATTCGTAACTCTTGTTATCGAAATAACGCGGAAAAACTGTTTGGCCGACAATACCTCTATGTCCCCACGTTCCGGTCGGGAGATTGACAAAGTGTCTGCTTTGCGGTCATGTCGGCCCGGCGGGAGCCATTTTACCAAAAAGTAAAATGATATTCCAGCATTCGATTACAATTCGTCGAACCATTACGATTTCTATAAAGATATCCATAATTCGTAACTCTTGTTACCGAAATGACGCGGAAGAATTGTTTGGCTGACAATTCTCCTATGTCCCCTCGTGCCGGTCAGGAAATTGACAAAGTTTGATCTTTGCCGTCATGTCGGTCCGGCGGCAGTCATTTTATCAAAAAGTAAAATGATATCGTTGCATTCGATTACAATTCGTCGAACCATTACGATTTCTATAAAGATATCCATAATTCGTAACTCTTGTTATCGAAATAACGCGGAATAACTGTTTGGCCGACAATGCTTCTATGCCCCTACGTACCGGTCAGGAGATTGACGAAGTTTCAGCTTTGCGGTCATGTCGGTCCGGCGGGAGCCATTTTATCAAAAAGTAAAATGATTTCGCTGCATTCGGTTACAATTCATCGAACCATTACGATTTCTATAAAAACATCCATAATTCGTAACTCTTTTTGTCGAAATAACGCGGAAAAACTGTTTGGCCGACAATACCTCTATGTCCCCACGTTCCGGTCGGGAGATTGACAAAGTGTCTGCTTTGCGGTCATGTCGGCCCGGCGGGAGCCATTTTACCAAAAAGTAAAATGATATTCCAGCATTCGATTACAATTCGTCGAACCATTACGATTTCTATAAAGATATCCATAATTCGTAACTCTTGTTATCGAAATAACGCGGAAAAACTGTTTGGCCGACAATACCTCTATGTCGCCACGTGCCGGTCGGGAGATTGACAAAGTGTCTGCTTTGCGGTCATGTCGGCCCGGCGGGAGCCATTTTACCAAAAAGTAAAATGATATTCCAGCATTCGATTACAATTCGTCGAACCATTACGACTTCTATAAAGATATCCATAATTCGTAACTCTTGTTATCGAAATAACGCGGAAAAATTGTTTGGCCGACAATTCTCCTATGTCCCCTCGTGCCGGTCAGGAAATTGACAAAGTTTGATCTTTGCCGTCATGTCGGTCCGGCGGCAGTCATTTTATCAAAAAGTAAAATGATATCGTTGCATTCGGTTACAATTCATCGAACCATTACGATTTCTATAAAAATATCCATAATTCGTAACTCTTGTTATCGAAATAACGCGGAATAACTGTTTGGCCGACAATGCTTCTATGTCCCTACGTACCGGTCAGGAGATTGACGAAGTTTCAGCTTTGCGGTCATGTCGGTCCGGCGGGAGCCATTTTATCAAAAAGTAAAATGATTTCGCTGCATTCGGTTACAATTCATCGAACCATTACGATTTCTATAAAAACATCCATAATTCGTAACTCTTTTTCTCGAAATAACGCGGAAAAACTGTTTGGCCGACAATACCTCTATGTCCCCACGTGCCGGTCGGGAGATTGACAAAGTGTCGGCTTTGCGGTCATGTCGGCCCGGCGGGAGCCATTTTACCAAAAAGTAAAATGATATTCCAGCATTCGATTACAATTCGTCGAACCATTACGATTTCTATAAAGATATCCATAATTCGTAACTCTTGTTATCGAAATAACGCGGAAAAATTGTTTGGCCGACAATTCTCCTATGTCCCCTCGTGCCGGTCAGGAAATTGACAAAGTTTGATCTTTGCCGTCATGTCGGTCCGGCGGCAGTCATTTTATCAAGAAGTAAAATGATATCGTTGCATTCGGTTACAATTCATCGAACCATTACGATTTCTATAAAAATATCCATAATTCGTAACTCTTGTTATCGAAATAACGCGGAATAACTGTTTGGCCGACAATGCTTCTATGTCCCTACGTACCGGTCAGGAGATTGACGAAGTTTCAGCTTTGCGGTCATGTCGGTCCGGCGGGAGCCATTTTATCAAGAAGTAAAATGATTTCGCTGCATTCGGTTACAATTCATCGAACCATTACGATTTCTATAAAAACATCCATAATTCGTAACTCTTTTTGTCGAAATAACGCGGAAAAACTGTTTGGCCGACAATACCTCTATGTCCCCACGTTCCGGTCGGGAGATTGACAAAGTGTCTGCTTTGCGGTCATGTCGGCCCGGCGGGAGCCATTTTACCAAAAAGTGAAATGATATTCCAGCATTCGATTACAATTCGTCGAACCATTACGATTTCTATAAAGATATCCATAATTCGTAACTCTTGTTATCGAAATAACGCGGAAAAACTGTTTGGCCGACAATACCTCTATGTCCCCACGTTCCGGTCGGGAGATTGACAAAGTGTCTGCTTTGCGGTCATGTCGGCCCGGCGGGAGCCATTTTACCAAAAAGTAAAATGATATTCCAGCATTCGATTACAATTCGTCGAACCATTACGATTTCTATAAAGATATCCATAATTCGTAACTCTTGTTACCGAAATGACGCGGAAGAATTGTTTGGCTGACAATTCTCCTATGTCCCCTCGTGCCGGTCAGGAAATTGACAAAGTTTGATCTTTGCCGTCATGTCGGTCCGGCGGCAGTCATTTTATCAAAAAGTAAAATGATATCGTTGCATTCGATTACAATTCGTCGAACCATTACGATTTCTATAAAGATATCCATAATTCGTAACTCTTGTTATCGAAATAACGCGGAATAACTGTTTGGCCGACAATGCTTCTATGCCCCTACGTACCGGTCAGGAGATTGACGAAGTTTCAGCTTTGCGGTCATGTCGGTCCGGCGGGAGCCATTTTATCAAAAAGTAAAATGATTTCGCTGCATTCGGTTACAATTCATCGAACCATTACGATTTCTATAAAAACATCCATAATTCGTAACTCTTTTTGTCGAAATAACGCGGAAAAACTGTTTGGCCGACAATACCTCTATGTCCCCACGTTCCGGTCGGGAGATTGACAAAGTGTCTGCTTTGCGGTCATGTCGGCCCGGCGGGAGCCATTTTACCAAAAAGTAAAATGATATTCCAGCATTCGATTACAATTCGTCGAACCATTACGATTTCTATAAAGATATCCATAATTCGTAACTCTTGTTATCGAAATAACGCGGAAAAACTGTTTGGCCGACAATACCTCTATGTCGCCACGTGCC